>BMAV01013509.1:86040-110897 GCA_019973955.1 Trichonephila inaurata madagascariensis | reverse complement strand
TCAATTTTTAAAAAAGAAACTGTCCAAATTTGCAAATTTCCATTCGTTAAGTTTTTATAAAAAAGCAGAATAAAATATGATTTAAAATGATTTAAATAGCATGCTCATTTAAACTTTAAGATCAGAAAAAAAGTATCTTTTTTTACTTTTTGAAACTAGATGCATTTAATCCTTTTGAATTAGGTTCTCTTGCGCTTAAGAATAATTGTCTCGGCTTACTTCTTTTTACTTTGTTACTAACTACTAAACTTCGCGGCATTGTTTTTTGAAATATTAAGATAGTATAATAAAACACAGTTTTTGTCCCTTTTTTCTTATAATCCGTATACGTTTGATGACAATCATAGTATTTTATTAAATGATTGTATTTACTAATTTTGTTATACTTTTTTTTCTGATCATATTAAAATTATTTGTACAATTTTTTTCAAAAATATTTCTTATAAATTTTTGGTAATATTAACATTCTTAAAAATATATCAATTTCTATTTTCAACATGAGTTCGAAAAAATTCTTACGCATGTGACCACTTTATACAATCAGACCTCTATTTAATTAAGTCAATAAATTCTGAAAAAAAATTGGTTATGTGGAAAATTTGTTAAGTATAAATTCATCTTGTATTAGACTTTATAAACCACATAAACCAAATTTTAAATTCATTAACACTATATATTAATCGATCGATATTCGCACATTTTTTGGTAAATTAATATTCATCAATTTTATATACAGTATTTTCAGCTTTACAGCACTATATTTTCAACTTAAATGAAACATTTTACAACAAAATTGTTTAATTTTAAAAACATTTTTTTTTAATTCTAAGCCTGCAAATAGTTTTAAGTATACATTATTTTATAACTGTAATTTTGTGCATACATCACCACATGTGTCCTTAAATTTAATAACTGATAAAAATCTGTTAATTTTGTTTGAAAAATTATAGCAATTTTATTGCCCTCGGTGAGTTAGGCACCAATTAAAATCAGTTCATGATCACTGATCATCAAGAAATGCGTTAAAAGAGAAAATAATTTGAAATGTCCAGAAATATTTTAAAAATAGTGAGAACAAATCTGAATCACAAGAGAAAAAATTTGTTAAGCACAAAATCCCTTTTTGCTAATTCCAGATTATTTTATGAATAAAATAGTAAAATGTTCTTGGTTCCAGGAAAAAATTCGCAAAATAGAGTTTCGTAAAATGGAGGTCCGCCTGTATATAAATATAAATAGAATGGTAAAGTTATTTAATAATTTTCTTAAAATAATAATAACAACAATGTTCCTTTCATGTAAAATATATCTTTAGCATATTAAATCACTAAATAATGACTAAAAGGAAGGACACCTACAAATCAGTCTTATATGCGTATAAATATATAAAAATATATATACAAACTGACATATATAGGAAATTCTTATTCGCGACGTTTGTACTTTGTTCTAGATTTCCGAGGTATTTTTTAAAAATTATATGCTGAAATGTGTGAATATTTTATAAATATTGTTTAAAATAATTTTATAAAGTGATCTTTTCGATATAAAGTGCCGCAGAATTCAATGCATATCATGAATGGGAAAATTTTAAGGTTCTTATAAATCCAGAAATTGTGTGTGTGAAAAATGTATCAATAACAATGAATTGGGTTTGTAATTATGTAGCAAGACATCAAGATATATTAAAAATGTTTAGACTGAATTGTATTCTAAATATAAGGCAACATCTGACATTTTTAACGATGAATTTAAATTTATAGAACAATAAAGTTAGAGATCATTTTTTTAAAAATTTCAAATCAATCAAAGTACAGTAAAATGGTGGTTTCTTTAGTATTTACCCTAGGTTCAAATAGCGTCTGGTTACTTAGGGTGTTTGTTTGGGTTACTAAGGTAACTCAAATCTACATAAATGCAAGTTACACAAAGTCAAAGCTCGTTGCGCTATAATTTTTTTTTTACCTTTAGAATTACATCAATAAAGGTGCTGGTGTACGTCATCTCCATGAATTTTAGATTCACAGAAGAATTAACACACATCATCATTTAAAAAAATCATTACGTTATTTTTTTTAAATACCCTTATTTGAATAACGTGTAACATTTGATAAATACATATTTGTGTTTATTTGAAAAATCAAACAATGTGATATGTACAGATATAAAACATCTAGAAAGTTTTTTTTTCTTTTAATTCCTAATACGTTTTACATGCAATATACTATTATGATTGTTGTATATTTCATGATATTTATCAATGAAATATTTCGCGCGATACATATATTCACTAGTAAAAAATTATATCCGTTTACAAAAGTGTTTTTTCATGGAATACTAATATTCATTTTAAATGTTATTTTTTGCCAATTACTCATTACATATGGTAAAAGAAAATATTGTATATATTGCATCATAAAATTAATCTTCATGTTAATTCTTCTAGGAATTCATTTATATTGGTGTTAATTACTATATTTAATGGAAATTAAAAAATAAAATTCTATTATTTAAAATAATGTGAACAGTTTGTAAAAACAAAATTTTATTCAATATTTTTCCTAATGGATTTGAGTTTTTAAATCACCCATTTCATTAAATTAAACCTTCAGTGGTTTGAATCGCCTAAAATCTCTAAGTATTTTAACTAAAAATTAAATTTTTAAAATTCTAGTATTAAAAAATCAATTTATATAGTAAATACTGAATATTTTATACCCATAGATTAATTTTAATGTGCAAAAATAATTTTTAAGTTGTTGAATTACAAAAGAGGGTATAGTTCACTAAAGAAAAGCATATTTCTTTGAATTCCACTACATTTTCTGATCAAACCTTCATTTCTTATTATAAATTGTTCATTACGAAAAATTTATATAGAGGACAACTTAATTATAATGACAATATATTATTCGTCGAAGGCAAAAAGGAAAATTCTAAAAATCTCCAAGGTCTTCTATTCAAAACCTAAGTTATTGATCTGAAATTATCTCAATAAGTCTAATAACAAATTTAAAGAAGGTTCATTGATGCCAAATGAGTTTTAAAAATAATAAAATACTCTTTTCTTTAAAGACAAACAAAGTCGATTCTACATTTCGCCCATGTTTTCTTTTCAGAACCTGCATTCTTCATCACGAATTGTTGACAACAGTGTGACAAATGCTGACAGAGCATATCCTGTTTTGTTAACTTCGCATGCAGAAAAGATGCTGAAATAAAAATGGAGGGTAAGAGAAAAAACAGAATGAATATTGCATCTGCACGTTCTTTTTTTTTGTGAGAAATTCAGGGTACTTGAGAGGATATCGATCGTGACTAAGAATCTCGTTTTATAACAAACGCGAAAAGAAAAGCTTTCATTAAACGATTGGTTCGACGTCAAAATGACTAGGGAGTAAATTGCCGGATTTAGGGGAAACAACCATGGCGTGTTGGAAGAGTTTCTAGTCGAAAGTAATCCGGAAATGTCTAGAACAAAATACTTTTTCTTTATTAAAGCTATGGCTTTTTTCCCTATATTACGCTACTTATAATTTGATTTTTGTGTAACTTTGAAGTTTTTGTCTCTTTTTTTATACAATGTTTTATTTTGTAATATATATGATTATGAAATAGAATATATGTATAATTCTTATAAACTTTATTTAAATGGAAAAAAACAGATATTTTAAAATAAATATAAATTCAATAAAAATAAAATAATATAGTTTATAAGTAAGATGTTGAATTTAGAACTATCACTGTATGTTGAAATGCTTCTCGTCGAAAGTCATCGAAGCAAAAATATTATGACAAACTACTTAAGTAAAATATTTTCTTACATATTTTAAAGCTAAGCGACTTATAACTTGATGGTCACGGTAACTGTTCATTTCAAATATTTATGTTGCAATACTTTGCTTAAAATGTTAGGCTAATGGTATCAAATATCAGCTTTTAAATTCTTGGCATATAAATGAGTAAATAGTTAAAAACCGTAAGCATTCAATATAAAAAATAACTATTACGATATGATGTGAGTTAAAAACAGCTGGTAGCTAAAATGCTAAATTTAGAATGAAACTGGAGAATCAATTTTGTTGTTATTAAGAGAAATTGTTTTCAAAAAAGATCTTTACGATAAATATTTAGAGAATTTTTTTTTTCCTTATTAAGCCGTTTGTTCTAAACGTTAAGCAACATTTTATTTTCAAAGCAAGTGCAATTTTTTTCTATGAATTTTTCTTTTGTTATATCTAGAGTCTTTGTATATAAATCTTAATGATAAAGTTACTTTCTTATATGTGAATGAAACATACTTTTAAATATTCAAAAATTTATTATTGGTTTTCTGATAAAAAAAAAAACACTTGCGCATTCAAACATTTTCTATTTATTTAAATTTTTTTAAACTTAAAATTGTTTTAAATTTAAAAACCGCATTTTGTATTTGTGATTCATTTCAGAGAAATAAACATACTTAAATTTATGAATCTTGGGACCGAATTTTATAAATCAATAGCACCATCATTTGCTTAAAGTATCCGACTACGTTCGGAACTATATGACTTTGAAAAATGCGTAGAACTGAAAAAAAAAATGTTTTGATATTTAGTGTAAATGTTTTGATATTAAATTTGTATAAACATATAAAATTGTCTTAAGATTATTATTACATTAACCAATTACTTAATTGCAATTTTTTGGCAAAATATGAAGAAAAAATGACATATTTTCAAAACATTCTTCTTTTATGGAAATGCTTCATTGGCAATTATATTTTGCTTGTACATCAGTGTTTCTCAAACTGTGGAGCGCGCCCCCCTTGAGGGGCGTGATAACTCTGCAAGGGGGGCGCGAGCATATTGAAAAGTTGAAAACAAAAGGCTATTTAGAAAATTATTAATTTACTTAAAGTAAACAAACAAAATACTTTATGATATAATATATAAAATACACATTCACACTGATATAATACACTTATAAATGTATCAGTACTGTACAATGTATATTTTATTATTAATTTAACAATACTAAGTTAAGAACAAGTTCGATAATTATCAATGACCCCATGGGCTTGTATTAACACTTATCTTGATAATTTGTACGGTTTATAATTCCTTAACTGCCTGTTAAAAGTTAAGCAATTCGCTCCCTAATGACATCGATTACTACGCAGACGAGCGTATTTTGATGTTTTTTTGGGAAGGAGGGGGAGGAGAAAAGAAATAAATAAGCAAAAATCCTCTGAAATAAGTAAATCCTTCTCAAACACTGTCAAGGTCCGTTTATTGTATTCTAAAGCCCTAGGAATAATTTTATGGGTCGCACTGCACAGAAAAGATTGTACTTCGGAAAGACATATATATACGTCCAGAAAATTAATACTTTGGCTGAACGAGACGTTTATATACGTCGGTGGCACATAAGAGGTTAAAGTCGTATTGTAGCTTTAGTGTCAAAGTATAGTATTATGGAATTCAATACATTGTTATTGTATGGAAGGGGGGCGCGATGAAAATGATGATTGAATAGTGGGTCGCGTATATTGAAGGTTTGAGAAGCACTGTTGTACATAGATAAGTCTTCTTTACAGAGCCTGAACTATAATTTTTCAAAAATTCACATTGTTTTCAGAGTTACGATTGACTGAAGTAATAATTGATGTTTTTTTGTTAAAACATCTCTATTCTGATGTATTAAAATATGAATATAAATTCACTTCTAAATAATATACCGTAAAATCCGGCGTATAACGCGCACCTATACTTTCAAGCTGAATTTTTTTAATTTTTAGGTATATTCGCTATATAACGTGCACCCCCATTTTTAGGAAGAAATCTGAAATATTATTATACATTGCTCTTATGTTTCAAACTCATTTATTTGAGGCATTACCCCAGATTTTTCAAAAAATAGAATATTTCTATAACTACAATTATTTTAGTTCATAAGGCAAGTTTTTTTTTTTGAATAAACAGTATTTCTATTGATATAGAAGTAAATTTTTTTTATGCTTATCTCTTGTGTTAGTTTTGAAGCCATCGTTTTTATAACCGGCGTGTAACGCGCATCCTTAAGTTTCTATCTTAAATTTTGTGTTAAAAGTGCGCGTTATACGCCGGATTTTACGGTACTTCAAAAATCCTTGTTTAGGCTCTTTAAAGAAGTTTTGGCTATGTATATGCAAAATATTATTATTATAAAAGCATTTTCCGTAAAAGGAGAACATTTTGAAAATATGCCATTCTATTTTCATTTTTTGCCAAAAAGAAATTGCATTTAAATAATTTTCTCTTGTAATAATATTCTAAAAACAATTTTATATGTACATTTTCATTTCATTTATATTTTCATTTATTCATTTATACGTCAGGTGATACTAAATTAAAAAAAATATTCATTTATACTTTTTTTTCTCAATTTGATTTTATATTAAGAAATGGTCTCTTTAAGAAATGAGTGCTAAAATGGATTCTAAAAGAATTAGAATTTAAATTAAGACATCTATATTGCAAAGAAATAAGTTTCTCTTTTGGATAAAAATATTATTTTAGATAAAATATTAGGAAAAAATTCAGTAATTTCTTACATTTTGAGGTAGTTGCTAATCCAATTTTGTAGTATTAAATCACTGACATTTTTGTAATTTTCAGAATTTTCACAACATTTTATTTCTTGGTACAAAAAAGGTAATATTTAAATTAAGTTCATGTCTTCTTTTGACTAATATCATTTTCTAAAAACAAATTTACGAATATTTTGATTAACTACAATATTCTAAAAAGAAAACTATTGTAGGGATTCAATTATTGGTTTATATATATTGTCCATACAAAATATAATACTTTACATGCAATTACTTAGATATTTTAGTATTTTCACCATTTTTATGTTTTTAACTATTACATACATTACATACAATTTGTCAAAACATTTCAACAACTTGTTCTTAGCTTTAGTATTATTTATTTAAAAATTATTTCAAAAGATGCATATTGAAACAAAAAATATTTAAAATTCTATTAAAACGAGGTTTTTTAGTCTATAATAAATATGAACTAAGATTGGCCGGCTGAAAAGAAAAAAAAGTATAAAAATCCTCCAGGAATATATTTGAAGCAATATTCAAGAAAAAATTAAAAATTAACTAAAGGACATTAAATAATCAATTTTCTATAAAATATTTTTTTCAAAGTTAATTCCATAATTGTATCTATGCCTTATTTAATAGCTTTAATATTATTTTTTGAAATACATTTCACATATTTTGATGATTTTGTAAACGCAATATGCAAAAATAACATTATTAAGTCTTGAAAAGATTATGTATGTTTATAAAATAACGTCGCTCACGAAACATAAGCTCAAACATATATTTTCCAAAAATATTTTAATTTAACTTCCTTCTCTTTTAATAATTGTGAAAGAAGATGATGAAAATATTTAGATTTAATCTTATATTAAACCCTTGTTTTTTTGTTGTTTTTTTTTGTTTATTTGTTGTGTTATTTTTGCAATGTTAAATCTCTTGACATTATGATAAATAATAATCGTATGGAAACATTTTAGTCTTTTCTTCAAGGAAGAAAATATTTTTATTAAAAACTTCAGAGAGAAGATTTATCGTTGAAAGATGTTTGAAAATGATGTACCATATTTCAAATAAACATGTTTACCACAAGGACTTAACATATTTTTCTGAAAATTGTTTGTTACAGCTCCGAAAAGGAACTATCAATCGAATGGCGTGTAGACAGAAACCATAAAAATGTAGACACGTGATTCTTCTTTTTTTCTATACTTTCATTTCGATTTGACAGAAATATATATATAAAAATTTCAATCATTGAACCGAATCTCATTCCAGTTGACGTTAGGCGTTTCGAGTATTTTAACAGAAGAACGATTCGTTGTCATAGTAACCAACAAAACATGAAAAATCTCACAAATAATTTGTTAAGATTTAATTATTATGGAATCGGTAACCGATTTTCGAAGCCAATAGTCCAAGTTCGTTATTTTTTTTTTCTTTCTCTCTACAAAAACTGCAATCGTTAGCACATTTTTATCTTTTGAATCAATTCCCAATTTTTATATGTAAAGACCTAATTGCATCTACTAAAAAAACCAAACTATGTTGAAAGGAAAATATTAGCTATACATTGAAAGAATAGTAGATCAATTAAATGAACATGTGCTTTCAGAATTTTTGTTATGTTATGTTGATTTATATTATTATCACAAATAATTGGAAACACAATTTTCCTTTTAAAATAATAAAGGAAAATTTTTTCAAAGTAAACACAATTACTTAATAACTACAAATCTTTAATTTTATATAATTTCACTTATTTTTAAAATAAAAGAAAACATTGTATCTCAATTGGCATAACATTTTAAGTATAGTTCGTACAAAACTCATTTGATGGTTCTTTGGTGCAGATAGCTTTGAGAATGATAGTATATAATTTTATTGGATATAAGTAATCCCTTATTATATAATTTTCATGTTGTACAGTATTGTTAATACTATTAAAAACTTTAAATACAATATTTTTAATTGTAATTTATTGAAATTGTCACTGAGTTTCACTTTTAATATCTGTTTACTTCATCATAAGTGTTCAAACATTATATATTAAAACATGTTTTAAAACCTATCAAGTAATCTGCCGCTATACCATTAATCAGTGTAAAATTCAATGGTTATTGTTAAAAAGGCACATTTAAAAGAGTTTTCAGCAAAGAAATATATCTTTAAAACTTTGACTATTTATTACATTAAAAAAAATAAAGTTTCGATAACTTATAAATACTCTTTAAAATGGGGTCAAAGTGATAGAACAATCAAATGTTAGACATCTTGGCAAAAAATATTGTTTTCTGTATACCCCCATAAAATTTTATTGATAAAAATTAATTTCACCCAAACTCATGGTATAGTTATGCTTCTACATACGTTTGAAAGTTACTTAAAGATAGAAAACGTTAGAAGATGTCTTTAGCCAAAACCATTATCAGCTAAAAGTTTAGAAAATGGTACCAAACTTTCCTCGAGTTCACGGCTTATGTGTCTTCTCTAGGTCGTTTGTAGATTTTACGGGACAAAGAAAGTTTTTCTTTTATTACATTCTCTCGTGGGAAAACTACCACATAAAGCATAATGGTTTCTTTCAATATTTTCCCTTTTTTTTTTCTAAAAACTATTACTGACTTAAATCCTTCGTGAAATAACTTGATGAATTAAATGTTTGCTTAAACTGGCAAAAAGTAGAAAAATTTATATTTTCTTCATTGATGTAGAGTTTTTTTTTGCACTCGTATGTAATGTTTTTTTTAATATCTTAAGGGGACACAGTACGATTCAATTGACAAAAATCGGTTAAAAAATCAAATCTAATTTTTTTAGACTAGATTATTTTTATATACTTTTTTCTATAATCTCACAAAATTTGAAAGCTTTAAAATTAAAAAACGTTGAATTATGATAGCTTTAACATTCGTTTTTATTCACATCCCTATGGGAAATCAAAACTTTAAACTGCTTTAACTCGGAAAGATAAAAAAAAACTGGTTTGTCTTCATTTAAAATGCTAAGGCCTTTTTTCAATTGTGCCTTATGCTTTGAATTTTTTTTACCTATTGCTAATAGTACATGTAACAAAAGTTGGTACGCATTTTAGAATCAAAACAATACTTATTTTTTAAAAAATAATTGAACTCAGAATTTTAACATTTTTAAGGAATTTTCAATAAGCATTCATTAAAACAACTATTTTACAAATACCAATCGTGTTATCGTAAAACCCATACCAAATTTTATTATACATAGTTTGACGTACTTTAAAATCAAATTTCATGCGTGTACATAAATTTTTGTAGGAGTAGCATTTTAAAATCATTTCAGAAATTTTAATTTTTTCCCTTAAAAAAATTAAATGGATAGCTTTTTATGAAATTTTAAACACAAAATCTGTTTTACATAGTATACACGCATAGGATGCAAGCACAAAAATTTGAAAATCCTTAAATTAAAAATTTTTGCTAAAATCGTACCATGTCCCCTTAATTTTCATATTGAAGCCTACACTATTATACATTGCCCTTCTCTACTATTGATCCTTCAATTTTCATGCGCCAGTTTTATTTCCCAACTTTTAAATCGCCATTTAATACAAACCGACCAGCAAATGATATTTTTAACAAAACATCAATTTAACAAAATTTAGATGTTTGTTTTTTCTCTGAGTAGCATGCGTTTAGCTAAAGCAGCTTAAGAATCATCAGTAAAAACTATTGTACAAAATACTTATGTATAATTCTACACAAGATATTTTTTGAAGAATGTGAAGCTATAATAAATATAGCTTTTTCATAGCATTTACATATCAATATGTTTCAATATATATATATACATATAATTTGTAATTTTTTTATTAATCAATACAATGCTGTAAAAGGTTCATTTTTCTCTGCATGTCATTGATTTAAGTATCTATCGATATTCTCCAATGTATAAAAGATGATGATATCCAAACCCTGTGTATATATATATAATAATATCATTTGCTATTGCAAATTTTACAGCATAAGAAAGGTATGAAAAGAAATTTGTTACACCAAACAAAATCCCAATTATAAACTTAACTAAAGTTACATAAATGTCATGCCATATTGTAAAATGACCAGCGGTACACATCCAGTGTACAAGATAATACAACATTCTATTTAAGGTATCCGACTACGTTCGGAACCCTGATTTTGCAAAAGCGTGTAAATGGACAATATTTATGATATTTAGCATAACTTAGATTAGACAATGTATATAAAATTGGGTTAAGAATAGTATTACAATAAAAAATTATTTAAGTACAATATTTTGACAAAAAATTAACTTAGAATGACCCATTTTCAAAATATTCTCTTTTTGTGGAAAATGCTTCTATTATAATGATATTTTGCCAGTCTATAGCTCATACCTCTGTACAGAGGCTCAACTAGAATTGTTGAAACGCATAACTTGGAAGTCGGTTTATTCATGTTTTACGAAAAAAGAAGGGAGAAATTTTAAGAAAATACGCCGATAATATTTCAAACGGTTGTAACTCTGAAAATAATCTGAATTTTTAAAAAATCATAGTTGAGCCTCTGAACAGAGGTCTGAGCTATATACAGGCAAAATATTAATACAATAGAAGCATTTTTTACAAAAGGAGAGCATTTGGAAAAAAGGTTATTCTAAGTTAATTTTTTGCCAAAATATTGTATTTAAATAATTTTTTTGTCATAATTTTCCTTAAAACAATTTTATACATGTATTCTAATCTAAGTGACACTAAATATCATGAAAATTATGCATTTATGGGCTTTTTTAAAATCATGGTTCCGAACGCGCGTAATGGGATACCTTAAAAAAATTGCCACTAGATAGAAATAGCAAGATGCTGTATATACTACATTCTTAGCTGTGAATGACTAATTAAATCAAAGTTTGGTTAAGAGTGTTCTTAAGAAATTAAGGTGAGTAAATAATTTTCTATAATTTACGTACTCTTTTATTAAACTAAAGTCGATATTATTATGAAAGAAAAATATTCTACTTACGAGAATTCTTCCTGTAGTAGACTGGCCAGATATCAGTTCGCCAGCCCAATCTTTGGCCTCTGTCATGAACCCAATTTCCGCCACTTCTTTGCCACTATTACCCCCTTTGTTGTTTTCGCTTGGAACTTTCGTCTTGGAGGCAGCTTGAGAAGAGGCAGCTGCAGTACTGCTGTGACAACAAATAAATGCACAGGCCCTCCATAATAGAATGATGAATATTCCCACCAAACAGGTGATAATACTAGACAACAGAAAACACCACCACTTCCTTTCTTTAAGGCACAGTTCTTCTTCTGTCAAGTTCAATGCCGTCAAGTTCACCGCATCGGCCTCCATTCTGATGGTAGATATATCTCAAATGCGATTAAAACAAGTCAATGGTTTTCAAAGCTACATGTGAGCCGATAAATTGTGATATATCATGGTAACGGATCAACAGTTACTTGTTGTGGATCTGTGCTTGATATACCAGTGCATATTTAAAAGTTTGCTAATGACAACCAGTATATGTAAATCTCAAGTTCTCTCAGAAATACATCAGCTATTGAAGGTTTTAGTTATTTCCTTCATCTAACTCAATTTACTTGGCTTTAAGTCAACTTTTCTAAGAACAATATATGTATTTTTCATTTTTATCTTTCGTTTTGATTCACTGCCAGTTTTTTACTCTACAAGTGGTATTCACTGATGACCTACAGTCAAAATGATATGGCATCTTCTTCTGCTCTATTTCTTAGAATATATCTTCTTTTGTGCTAGTTTATACCCATTCTTTTGATAAGCGTTTTTTATTTTTATTATTTTGCTTTTGTATTAGGAACGTCACTACAAGTGTAAATATAGAAAACAATTTCTAAGATACATAGTTAACAATGCATAACATTTTTAAAGAAAATAGCGTACTTTTCAAACTGATATGAAATTTGGATATAATTTTAACCTTAAAGCTGCATAACACAATACTACTTTAAGTATAAGGCATAGATGTTCTTCGAGCTTGCAAGGTGTCAGATTTTACGTACGTTTCAAACTAGTTAACACAACATTCGATAAATATTTCATAACATTCGTAGAGATAAAGGTCGTATTCTAGAGTACTATATTCAGATTAAAATTTTGTAATAAGACATTACAAATTTAACATCATCACAGTTTTCTGTGCTAAAATCTCTTTCCTGAATTTCCCTCTAAAGTTCTTCTCAGTAATAAATTTCAACATCAGATCAAGATTTACTAAAATATTAGTCCATTCAACATTTGCTTTCTTAAAATATCTTTGTCTACTCAAAACCTGGTAAAATCTTCCTCAAAACCAATTTCTTTCACTTCTTTTAACAAGCATCTAACCATCCACAATGGTTATGATACATTTCAGACATTCTTTGACCTTTCAACCAATATTCGTTTTCAAATATCAGTTCTCATTTCATCATATCCTAAGGCACGGTATGTCAGTGAAATCCTTGATTATATTCGATGTATATGTTTTATTTTGGACTGCAAGTTCCACTTCAGTTGAACATCTATATGTCGTGCCGATCCCTCTGGTTGCGTATCGACCTCATATCTCAAGACGTTCTCCAATAATTCGAATTCCGATAAAGTCCAGATAAAGGCTTCCAACACCCCTGGGCTTGAGTATCCGTTCAAGCATCTAGAAATGAAAAAAATACAAACTTTTAGTAAAAGCTCAATAAATTTTCTTCAAAAAACATCCTTTTTGTAATAGTGTAATATTGATAAAAACAGTAATTTGTAGAATATGAAATAAAATCAAGCATTAATTTTTCCGTTACTGAAGTAAGCATTTTTCTTATTTTAGCATATTTATATGGTTACACTGTCAATCTAAAAATGAATATAAAAAATGTCAACTAAAAAAATTAATACACATTTAAGACAGAAAAAATATACGGCTGGCTTTTATATTATTCCATAAAGAAATTATGAAATTATTTTTGTCTCTTTTTTTCTTAAGTGATCTACTAATCCGTAAATATTTGAAAAAATAATGAAGTAATGATCTTTGGCTGTTTAGTGACACAGCTAAGAACAATGAAATAAAAATTTAAAAATATATATTTTTGAACTTTTACATTGTGCGATTAATTTTTCTCAACATTCAAATTTCTTAGTAATAAAATTGTTAAACAACAGAAAATGCACTTATTATTTTTTTTTATATCATCGATGTGTTTTACTCTTATTTCTTATTACATTAAAAAGTAAAAAGTAATGCTTTTCTCACACATCACAAAAATGACGTAACTCAAGAAGAAATGTGATAAAGATTCTTATAATTCTATTTCAATAAAAACTTTTATAATAGTGATTTTACTGGCCAAACAAATAGATTTGAATTGTATTCGTTGAATATTTGAATGGATTTGAAAAATTAAACTTATGTAAACTAATAACAGGGAAATTCCTAACAATAAGTACAGATGAAAATAGTGAAATGAACATTATAAAACGTTACGACAAACTCACATTTTCTTAATATCCTACTCAGCTTGATGCTCTTATTTTTAGAATTTCATAAAAAAAATTCATATTTTTTAGAGAGTGCATATAGTAAACTACAATATTTGAAAGTTTACCCCGTCCTTAAATATCAGTTTACTTAATTTTTTCAAAATTACTTCATGTGTTCACGATAAGGGAATTATTTAAATGTATTAAGAAACTATTAAAAAAATGTAAAATAAATAATAATTTATCAATTTTCGGATTATTTCTAATTCATAAGTTTATTTATTATAAATGCTTATAGTAAATTATTGATTACAATTATTTTTTCCACAAATTTAAATTGGAATACAGGACAGTTGTCTTCTCAATGAGGGATACCAAATATAAGAATTTTATTATTGATTATATTCTATCTATTTACTATTCCTTGTTGGTGCTTTTAGGTAATCGTTTATACATCTCAAACTATTTTTATCGAATTTCCAAACTTATTTTAATTAAATAATTTTAAAAAAAAATATTATATACTTCACAATAATTATTAATTAAAGAAATTATAAGAATTTGGGATCTCAAAAAATATATAAACAAATAGAGAAAGTTCATTAAAAAAACAGACAAAAGCATTTATTTCCACAAAGTTTTAATTTTAAAAAAATCAGAAATCAGTGTTATATATATATATATATTAAAGTTAACAATATACATAACAAAACTCTTCCGTTATTTTTTTTCCTACGTCAGTTTCCCGATTTCTTTTTAACTTGCAGAAGGAAAAGTAACAGTTTACTTTTGATAATTTCTTTTCTTAATACTTCATCAGTAAGTATTAATGAACTAATGAGATTTAATTTTAATGAACATTAAATTGTTACAGAAGTCTAACCAAAAAATTTTTAAAAAAATATGACACCTATAGTTGTATCTTTCTTGCATTTAATTTCCAGTTTTCAGTTTCTCAGTTTAATTTTTCAGTTTGCCGCCTATCCTTTATAGTGGTTAGTGAAGTTGACTGCGGTGCCGTAGGGCCTGGGTTTGAATCCCGGAAAAGGCATGGATATTTGTAAATGTATAGTGCCTTAGCGGCATGGGGACACTCCAAATGGCCGTCGAGCCGCAAGTCCGCTCGTCAGGTTGATGCATAGGAATGAGAGGTGGGAGGCCCCTGACCACCCGCAGGGTGTTCTCCCGCAAAATTGGGATGGAACCGAGCAAAATCGTACTGTCACCTGCATGGTGCTCAAAGCTAAGGCTAACGACAGATGTGTATTATCTAGATTAGTTTTCCAACAAAAAAAAGAATATGTTTTGTTCTATTCTCTTTCACTGAAAGATAGATCAAATATCGCTTTGATTAATAAAGCATCTACTTATTCGCCTATCATGTGCATTATTTGTGACACATGCATTTTTTTATTTCTTTATTGATATTTTGTTATATTGATATATTGATATGTTATGACTAAATTTTTTAAAGTAGAAAAGAAAATAAAACTTTACATTTTTAAAATCATTAATACTTTCTCGTTTGTGGTTTAAAAATAATAAGTATCATCTCCTATACCTAATACAACTGCTACATAGGAAAAGGTGTTTGAAATATAATCTACAAAAAATCTATGAAGTACAGAAAAATAATGAAAGAAATAGAAATAAAAATATATGTGAGCTTTATTTTAAGTTGTTGAATAAGGCCTGGAATAAAAAGGAATAAAAATTTAAAATGTTAAAAGTTTCAATATTTGAAGGTATTTCTAAGCGTGAAAGATGTTTTGAAAAAAAGAATAGAAAAGGAAACAAAATGTATAAAAGTGTTTCTCACAACATGAAAAATACGGTATACGCATTTCGTTTCATTAAAAAAGACATGTATATTAGTGAAATGTTATGCTGAAAGAATATATAATACATTTTATATTCGTGAAATCCTTTTTAATATAAAGCAAAATATTATAAGAAATAATTGATACTGTGTAAGGATCACGAATACGAATAATTTTTGCATGTATTTTTTTTAAGCATTTCATATAATTTTTAAAGGAAATTTGAAAAATTAAACTAGAAACATTTTAGAATAAGAATTTAAAAAAATAAATAAAAACCGGCTACAATCTTTTTAAAAACAGCTTTAATGTAAAAGTATTATTATTTATTCTTAAGATGAAAGTTTCAGTCATGAATTTTCTCAAATAGAATAGTGGATCATTCATCACTTCCGAAAATGCATGAATCTTAATTTAATTTATTCATTACAATCCACTGTAAAGTTTCTCTAAGCTGATGTTTGATTCATTTTATTAATGACAGAAATTTCAAAGGAAATATTCATTAACGGAAACAATACTGTTGCGAACTTGAATTCATTTAGGACATTCAACAACAACATAAAATAGGAAGCAAGGGACTCATGAAATTCATTAAAACAAATTTACTGATTCGACGATACAATGAATAAAAAATATTTGTTGCTAATTTGTCAAAGATAAGACGAGCAAAGGCAGTTATTAAAAAAATCAACAATGGACATGGAATGATTAGTTCAATAGATTAGAATATTTAAAAAAATTTATTACCGTTGGTACAACACTAAAAATTTCAATTACTGCAATTTAAATATAAAGTATTTATCCTCTCGTTTGCTGAATGTTTAATACTTAACAATGTGAAAAAAAATGTAAATGCAGTTTTATATTTCTGAAGATCGTCTCAATTGATAAATTGTTCATTTATTGCATGAGTGAAATAAATTTCAAATTTAAACCTGATGTGTAGTACAAAATAATACTAAGATCTCATAAACATTAACAATAAAGCAAATGTTGAGAGAAAAAGTATTTAGAAGTAGTTCTACGTTTTTCACAAATTTAGAATGCAAGACAAAACTTACCAAATGTATGTATCATTGGAATGAATGCAAAAGTACCACTATAGCCCCAAAACTGTGATACTCACAGCATACTAGAAAACTGCTAGATACACTAGTGTTTTTCTGAACTTTATATACTCTGTCAGTCTCCTGAATTACGTACGTGTATTGCGTGCAATAATTTTCTAATTAATGTAATAGAGCCTGTCAAAAAACACACATTTCATCGTAAAAAACTCTTTGTACACTAATTATTTATTCATGCGTTAGAAGTAATGGTAAAGCACAAATGTTTTTACTGATAGTAACACGCAATATTATAGCGTGTTATAGTTATTTTTTATGTTATTCGTTAATTAAAATTAATATGGACATTACAAATTACAGTAAACATTGTTAGGATAAATATAGTTAAATGGACTATATATATTAGTTGTAAAATATTTTCATTAATTTCTGTATAATTGCAAATATTTACATTTGCAGTTACAGAAATTAATGAAAATTTATTTCATAATTCTTAACTCACACGAGGTGATTAGAATTTTTTATGTTTTATAATAAAAACTTTCCAAATATCTCGAATATTTGTTTGATCTTTTTATTAAAAAATTCTGCTTCGCCTACCATATTTAAACTGAAAATTATCAGACTGCATATATATGTATATATATTTGTAAATTTTTATGAATCAAAAATACTATAGTGAATTTCTGTTTCAAATGTTTTAAATTTTATTGTATATATATAAAAAATCCTTGTATATTCTTCATTTCTGCATTTTTAAATAACTTGGAATGATCATTATTATATGTTTAAGAGAAACACAAAATATATTACGTTTTTTTTTTAAAGTTAAATGGTTTTTTTTAAGTTCCTTACGGAATCTCCAGTGATTGATTATCAAAAACATAAACATGTGAACTTTAAAAAAAAACGATATTTTCACCTTAAAATTAGCTTTCGGAGTAAGCTCCTAGTTTAGTTTACATCTTTGGCAGAATTGTGCCAAATAGCACCAATAGTTCATTTAAACATGTATCCATTACGACGATATTAATTCACCGTTGGCAATTAACAAAAGTGTGTACTAAAATAGGATCCTCCCACTTTTAGTTCTTAAGGTATCCGACTACGTTAGGAACCGTGATTTTGCAAAAATGTGTAAATGGATAATATTTATGATATTTAGTGTCACTTAGATTAGAATACATGTATAAAATTGTTTTAAGGACATTATTTCAAAAAAAAATTATTTAAACACAATATTTTGGCAACAAATTAACTTAGAATAAACTTTTTTCCAAATGTTCTCCTTTTGTGAAAAATGTTTCTATTGTATCAATATTTTGTCTGTATTCAGCTCAGATCTCTGTACAGAGGCTCAACTAGAATTTTTAAAGTGCATAACTTGGAAGTCGGTTTATCCATGTTTTACGAAAACAGAAGGGAGAAATTTTAAGAAAATACGCCGATAATAATTTCAAATGGTTGTAACTCTGAAAATAATTTGAATTTTTCAAAAATCATAGTTGAGCCTCTGTACATAGGTCAGAGCTATATACAGGCAAAATATTAATATAATAGAATCATTTTTTACAAAAGGAGAACATTTGGAAAAAAGGTTATTCTAAGTTAATTTTTTGCCAAAATATTGTATTTAAATAATAATTGTTTTTGTCATAATGTCCTTAAAACAATTTTAGACATGTACAAGTATTCTAATCTAAGTGACACTAAATATCATGAAAATTATACATATATGCTCTTTTTTAAAATCATAGTTCGGAACGTAGTCGGATACCTTAAAAAAATATTTTTTAGTTTGATTTTAAAATGTTTGCTACGCTTCAATTGCCACAAAATATCACTCAGCTCCAATTAACAATGAAAAATTACCGACAAATATATATTAAGTCAAAAAAAAAATTATGATGTTTTACATTATGCAATGGCATTACATTAAATACAATCTATGTCTTATTTGTTTTTTTCTTTGATTATACATGCCGTAAAGATTGTTGATTCAATACTTGATCTAAATTTTAATGCAACATAGATTAAAAGAAATACTAAATACGCAGAAAAATCCTTTTCTTTTTTAAATTAAGTTAAAATTTCGTTCTCTCGCGTCTTTTCTTTATTTGTTCTAAAAATATTCCAGAGATTAAAAAAATTAAATAATTCAGAGCGTTGCCTTACTGTGAGATTAACGAAGCTTTTTCTTTGACATAGTTAAATAAAGCTACATTAGGATTTTTTAAATGTATTTAAAAACGAAGATAGTTTGATTGAGTTCATTTAGTCTATAAAGATAGTTGTATACTAGTTTATTTCGATTCTTGACTTGATGAATTAAAATATTTATATAAATTTTATTATTACGTTCTTTAATAGACGTTCTTACTTTCATGAATATAATAGATATCAGATTATGTGTTAAATTAAGTATTTCTCAAACATTGCCAGAATTAATATTAAAGTAGCTATTTTTAATTACTTTTATTTTATATAGGATATGATCACTCGTATAAACATGATTAACAAAATTTTTTTAAACTAAGCAAACAACAAGATAAGTTGTTGTTTTTTAAAAACTACAAAGATCTAAGAGTGGGCAAAAGAAATTCAAGATGTTAACAAAACTGAAAGAAATTTACCTTTAAAAAAACATTTATCATAATTGTCTACTAAACTATAATCACATCATTTATAATAGAAATGATATAACGTACAAACTAAAATACAGAGAAAATCAGAATCCAGTCTAAACTACGGGGTGATAACATATATCCATAATGATTTTAATTTCAACCCACAAGCAGACAATTGATAAGATTGAGAAGCTTGCACACAGATGGAAAGCAAATAATACATAACACTAAAAATTTATCTTTTCATGAGTTTGAATGCAATATACAATCATAACGTTTTTTCCAAATAAAGAATATTCATAAACTTTGAATATCATAGTCGATTTCAGAAAACATTATGCAATAAAATCTAATATTTATGACACAAGATACAACTTTTTTCCTTCCTATGTATGGCATTATTATTCATACTGAATGTAAATATTTAACGTGAATTCATATAAAGTAATTCTTATAAATATCAACTAATAAAAATAAATTTTCCTCAGAAATTTATGTCTGCTATAATGTAATCACTTCAATCAATTTACACCTTTATACATCTTTGAAAATCAATTTTTCAGGTAAATACAATTAACGACAAATATATATTAGAAAACGAAGTATTGTAAAGTAATTAACACTTTTTTTAAAAAAAAATATTTGTTCACGTTTTTCACCGTTGATGTTAATTTAATTGCAATATCAGCATTGCTTGAATTTTTAAAATAATAAGTGAGTAAAGTTGTATTCAAAATTGGTTTTAAAGAAATAGAAAAAGAGACTGTCAGTTACATTAAAATAATATTAAATACTGCTTGCTTTGATACTCCTTTAATTTAAATGTTCGGTATCACTACTTTTCACATACAGCAGTGCTTCTCAAACTTTCAATATACGTGACCCACTATTCAATCATCATTTTCAGCGCGCCCCCCTCCATACAATAACAATGTATTGAATTCAATAATACTATACTTTGACACTAAAGCTCCAATACGACCTTAACCTCTTATGGGCCACCGACGTATATAAACGTCTCACTCAGTCAAAGTATTAATTTTCTGGACGTATATATACGTCTTTCCTAAGTACGACTTTTTAAAGTACGACTAAGTACGACTCATAAAATTATTCCGAAGGCTTTGAAATGCAATAAAAGGACCTTGACAGTGTTTGCAAAGGATTTACTTATTTCAGAGGATTTGCTTATTTATTCCCTTTCTCCTCCCCCTACCCCTAAGAAAAACATCAAAATATGCTCGTCTACAGGGAAAACGGTGCCATTTGGGAGCGAATCGTGTAACTTTTAAACGGCAGTTAAGAAATTAATTATAAACCATATGAATTATCAAGATAAGTGTTAATACAAACCCATGGGTTCACTGATAATTATCCAAATTGTTCATAACTTAGTACAGTTAAATTAATAATAAAATACATTTGTATAGTACTGATACATTTATAAGTGCATTATATCAGTGTAATTGTATATTTTATATTTTATTATATCAGAAAGTATTTTGTTTGTTTACTTTCAGTAAATTAATTTTTTAAATAATCTTTTGTTTTTGAATTTTCAATATGCTCGCGCCCTCTCGTAGAGTTATCACGAACTCCAAGGGGGACGCACCCCACATTTTGAGAAACGCTGACATACAGGGTATTACGATCTTCAACGTCAAGTGGACAATAGATAAAAGGGTGGGGGAATCATGCTCATCATGATGACTGGCACATTGCTTCTCAAAATTTCAATATTCGCGACCCAACATTCAATTCATAATTTTCAACGCACAACCTCATACAATAACAATGTATTGAATTCCATAATACTATACTTTGCGCTTAAGTTACAATATGACTTTAACCTATTAAGTGCCACCGGTGTATATATACGTCTCGCTCAGCCAAAGCGTTAAATGCCCCGAACGTATATATACGTCTTTCCAAAGTACGAACTTTTCTGTGCATTGCTATCCATAAATTTATCCCGAAACCTTTGGAAAACAATAAAAGGACCTTGACAATGTTTGCGAAGGATTTACTTATTTCAGATTATTTTTGCTTCTTTTTTCCTTCCCTCCCCCAAATAAATCACGTACGCGCGCCTACGTAGGAAACGGTTAGCATTGGGAATCGCGCGTAACTTTCAATCGGCAGTTAAGGGATTAATTATAAACTGTACAAATTATTAAGATAAGTGTTAATTTTTGTATATACTTTTATTTATGACAATCCCATGTGGTCACTGGTAATTATTAAACTTTTTCTTATCTTAATATTGTTAAATTAATTATAAAACACATTGTGTAGCACTGATACATTTATAAGTGTAATGTGTATTTTATTTTTTATTATGTCAAAAGGCATTTTATTTGTTTACTTTCAGTAAATTAATAATTTTTTAAATATAATCCTTAGTTTTCAACTTTTCAATATGTTCGCATCCCCTCATAGAGTTGTCACGCCCCTAGGTTGAGAAACTCGGGAACAGCATATTTTTCAACACGGGGAAAATTAAAACCTTTCCATTAGTATAGGTACTGTGACCAAACATATCACAACTGACAGTGACTTTTTCACTAATGTAATTTTACATAGACGTAATATTAATCACAGTCACAAGTCGAACGGAAAATTTTGCTGATTCAGTTAAAATCAAGGTAGTTTGTTTAAAACAGAGTTTAAGACATTTTCTCAAACCTTGCATACAACTCCAGGCAGGTTCTTCAAAAGATGGTCCATTTAGTTAATATTGCAAAATGATAAACAATCATATCTTATTTTCATATTTGCAAAATATCTTCATTTTAAACACACATTTGTAGATACGCTTCATTACACTGTGATTACAAATTTCACAACTTGGCAATGTTACTTTCACCAACGTGGTTTATATAGCCGTGCGATCAATCACAAACACAAACTGAGCAAACTTCTTTGCTGGTTTAGTTAAAATAAACGCGCAGTTTAAGAAAATGGCTTGTCACCTAACTTTAACTCTGCAAAAAATGGAAAAATATTACATGCTATTCTATGAAAGTTATTTCAAAAGATATCGATTTTTTTCTATCTTTTTATACATAACAAGTATTATTTTTTACAAAATGGCTGCATTTCAAAAAACTCAATCTCAAATTTTAAAATAAAACGGAAAACACTTTTTGTAATATTTTATTGAATTTAATGCTTTGACATTTAATTCATTAACATACACTTGAACTTCCCAAAATTTGTATATAATAGCTTTACTTATTTGAAAAAGGTCTTTTAAAAATATGTATCCGCGTTTTAAATTACGTATACAACAATACAAATTTTGTATAACTATTAAAATTTTATAACTTTCAGATAAAATTTCGTAGTTATTAAAATTTTATAATTTTCAATCTTTTTACATTGCAGTTAATTTAAAATAATATTTCAAAATGTATGCAAAGATAAATTAAATTTCATTTACAGGATTAAATAAATATCCTTGTCAAAATAGTATTACATAGCTTCAAATACCATATAATTTCATTATCAGAATTATTTTTAACCCCTGTCAACTTATATCACAGACGTACAGTTACAATTTATATCTAATTCAGTTTATAAAATACTTAAAAGAATTCAAAAGATATGAAATCATCTAAAAGTATTTATAAGATGAATTCACTTTTACAGAATCAATTTAAGTTTTTTCGAAATCCCTTAGTAAAATAAAAATAATCTATTAAAACTAGCGTATGCCTATACTAAATAAATAAATCCAGAAAACTCAATTTATTAAAAGTTAAAAACTTTCTCGCTTCTGCAGCTTTTAATATTTTTTCCCCTTTTTTATAAGGCTTGCTTGAAAGAGGAGTGTTTGTTATCTTTACAGCTTTCGCTACTCTGAAGAAAACAGATTTGTCTACAACTTGTTTCAAGATGTTGATGAAATTATGACTTCAACACTGTCTAGGGTAAATCTCTGTAGTATAAAAATAAATTGCGTGTAATCCACGTTGCAAGTAAGTAAAAATAACAAACAAATATTGTGCTTTTTCAATGCTGAAAGCGTTACAATATCAAACGGGGAATATTTTTTTATTCTTGAACTGTACATATTGTTAAAAATTTCCGAATTTATTTTTCTGTTCATTTAAGAAAATTAATGATTTAAAAAAAATAAATTTCCTTATATTCCTTGACCTAAAGAACATGGAAATAGAATGCACTATATTTTATGCAACTGAAAAGTATTTTTGAAGCACTACTTATTACCGCGATTTATGTTGTTGTTGCTTATGCCACCTGATCGACAGTAACATCAGATCAAGGTCCATGAAATTTATCACGGCGAAGGGCTAGATTCTTACGTCTGTCGTTAGCCATAGCTGTGAGTACCATGCAGGTGACAGAACGATGTTGCTATGTTTCATCCCAATTTTGAGGGAGAACATCCTAAAGGTGGTCAAGGGCCTCTCACCTCTCTTCCCCTTTCATCACCCTCAAAAGAGGACTTGCGGCTCGACGGCCATTTAGAGACCCCCGTGCCGCTAAGGCACTATACAATTACGAACATCCATGCCTTCTCCGGGATTCAAACCCAGGCCCCACGGCACCGCAGTCAGCGTCACTAACCACTACAATGGAATGGGCGGCACTGCGATTTATGAATATATCATATATTACAACATAGAGTATTAATGAGTTTTTAAATTTTTTATTTCTTTACAGAATACACGCACGCACACACACATTACATATATATATAACATCCAATAAAATAAAGGAAACTTAAAAGAAACTTCTGAAACAGAGAACCAAGAACAAAAAATCAATATATGAAAAAAGTCAATTGACCAAAAAAAACAAACTATTATACCTTTTAAAGCTGTCACTGACTAAGGAGAAGGAAGTAGGATTAAGCTGGCTCGCTATAGTTGTATATAACATTGAATAATGTACAGATAAATGAAGTAACTCTGAGAAAACAATATTTCATACCTCATATAGAATCAGTTAAAATTTAAAAAATAAATTAGTTGAAAGAAATTTTTAACTAAATTGAAAATAATTTATTTAAACTAAAATTTCGGAGCTGCACATTTTTTTCTCAACTACTATTAGGTTGGGGGAAAAGAAATCCATTACTTTTGCATGAAATTCAAGACTTTATTTAACATGCTTCGGATTTTCCGATTTGGGTCAAATATGCACCGTTTTGTTGTATAATTTGTTGCCATTTTGGAAGTAGTTTTATAATGCCTCTCTCATAGAAGTCTTGATCCTTATTGGCGAAAAACTCTAGTAATCGATTTTCA
>BMAV01013509.1:25332-85640 GCA_019973955.1 Trichonephila inaurata madagascariensis | reverse complement strand
ACCCTGTAACTCACAACTGAACTTTTAAACAAAATACAACGAAATAAGTTTTTAATGTGAAATATCACCTTGACAACGAGCATAAATTTGAAATTCTTTGATTGGTACTTCACGAGATATCGACACTACAGCCATCTACCGAAAAAATAATGGATTTCTTTTTCCCCAACCTAATATTAGAACATTAATGTGAGTAGCTTACGAAGTCATAGCAAATATATCGAAATGACAGTTAAATTTATGGTTAAGTATATATTAATACTTGATTAGAAGTAGAGAGAAAATAATTTTAAATATTTGATCAATTTTCTGTGCCTATTTTAAGCAAAAAATGATATAAACCATTAATGCCCTATAGTTTACTATTCCATTCAACTCTTGTCACTTAGAAATATTATCAACAAATTCATTAAAGTCACGACAATTTAAAGTTTACATAAAAGACCATAAAATTCACTGTTTTATTTTAAATTTTAGACATTTTCATCTCTTCTCATTCCTTAATTAAATATATATTTCATTTGTTTAAATAGAAAAGATGTATTTTCTTAAATAACGCAGATTAAGAAGATAGACATATTTGAAGAATTATGTTCAGTGAACAAACAGCGAAAGTTTTTGTTTTAGAATGTTATTTGAATCTCTAATAAAGTTTATGCTAAACAAACCGAAATTAATTTAACTCGGTTCACTGTTTTGCACGAAACCACAAGTCCCAAAGGAACTTAATGTTGAATATTTGTGTATATGGTTGGTATTGGGTTAAGTAAAGCAAAAACAATAAAAATGATAATAATTACTTAGCTGGAAAAAAAGTTTTTAAAAAAGTTCGACATTTAGTAATGTGAATGTTCGTAAAAGGTATTAAAGTAAACAACTCTCTCCTTTCCGGGCTTAAAATGATATTTGTATTTTCCTTTCTTAAAAATATTTAGAATTCTAAGGAGTAAGATTCAATAAAATTATATCAGTAGTACTAAAAATATAAGAAGTATACCGAGTCCACAAATTGTCGTATTTGATTTTATTGTAGGAAAGTTACATATATGAGGCCTCAAGTATTTTGGTTTTTATATTTTAATAAAAAAAATTACGAAAAATTTAAATTGTAAAGACATGGGATGCAAAACATTTAAAATTCTTTTTAAAAAAATATTTAATTAAATTTTACCGCTTGTCTCACCATATGTATCTTTTATATTTTTTTATTCACAAAACTGATATCTCTCTTGTTTGTCTTTTATCATAACTTACCCTATTCTGTAAAATGTATACATCAAAAGAAGGTATAAGATTTTTTTTGTTACATATTTGTAAATTATAGAAACAATTCGTAAGTAAATGGAATTTAGTACATTTAGCTATCAAATGCTGCAAATGAGTTAGAATGAGTATTTTTTCAAATGTTGAAAATTTTAAATATATAGTATCTGCATAGTACAGTAAAAAATTATTTCTTTCAAACAAATAAAGAGTTTTATATCATGTATTTTGATATTGAATTTGATCTGATATTTTCCTTAATTATAAATACATGGAGTTTAATAAAAAGATTAAATTTAAAAAAGGAATAATTATTGCAAAAATAAAAGTGTAAATAATTTTAACTATCACATTAAAATGTTATTCATTTATACAAATTCAAATAACTATCTTAAGTAATAAGTTTTCTTACAATTATATTTATTTACTTATTTATTTATTTAGAAAATTACATTTAAATATTTCAATAAATTATTTAAAAAATTATCGGCAATTCAAACATCAAAATCAGCTAGAATTTTGTTTATATTGTCTGTGCTAATTAATTAGTAAGGAGAATTCCACATAGTTTACTACTTTAATATCGTAAAATTATACAGTAACGTGTGACTTCATAAACGGTAAAATTCAATTCAAATAAACAAATTCAAAAAATTTATATAAGTCTATCACAATGTAAAATATCCACTACGTTTAACACTCGAAACAGAATTATTGAAATAAAATTATATTTCCTATTATGATTTAACATAAAAAAAACCTTAAGTAATGGGCTTAAATACAAGTTTAAACAAAATACCCATTCATATCCTTATTAAGATTTGAACAGTTGATTACATGAGTAGCAAGTGATAATTAACCTAATACTTGTGATTTTGAATGAAATGTAATTACATTGTTCTCCAACTCTAACGCTCATTACGATATTTATTAACATTTGTAGTAACAGTAGAGTAAATATTAAGGAAGTAGAAATTGAGTGTGTATATCTTTAACTATTTCCAGAGGCACGCTTTGTGCAATCATATTATATTAGTCGTGAAGTAATTTACTTACTGCTAAATTCTGAAACATGTGTTCATAGAGAGATTGAGAGAAGTAAATAGATAGGTTCAACTCAAAATTAAACTCTCAATACAGGTATTGAAATGTTTTCAATATTTTATTATTCCAAGAGATTGTTGTAGAAAGTGAATGGCTTTTAGAAAAGATACATAGAAACAAGTACTTACTGGATTTCTTAAGCATGATATGAAACCTTTTTTTCTATTTCGTGAACTTTGTTATCAATACAAATGTAAATGGTAAAAATATTTATAGTAATAAGTAATCAGTTCATTTTTTTTAAAAAAAATACCGGGAACCTTTGAAGAAACACGTTTATTTTTAAAAAATTTAAAGCTAAACATTTAAAATGTACTAAAAAGCTATCTTTCAAGAAAAGAATTATTCTACTATATGTTCACAAACTGCTAAATTATGATGTAATAAAATGATATTTCATAATATACAAGAAATTATATGAAGATAGCACGTATCTCAGTTTTAAATACTACTTTTTAAAAGTAATATCAACTGAACTTTTTTTTATAACAAGTTTAAGTTTTCATTTTTAGTTTAAAATTTAGTATCTGTGGTTTATTCAAATATATATATAATTCCATTAAAATCATATTTATAATTTGTACATTGTAACATTTCGCATAACTACCGTAAAATCCGGCGTATAGCGCGCACCGGCGTACAACGCGCACCCATACTTTCAAGCTGCAATTTTTAATTTCTGGGTATGTTCGCCGTATAATGCTCACCCCCATTTTTACGAAGGAACGCGAAATATGCGTGTGCAATGCTGTTATATTTTTACGCCATTTATTCGAGGCATTATCCCAGAATTTTGAGAAATAGTGTATTTTTAGAATCAAAGTTCTTTAATTTTATTAGGTATGTCGTTTCTTTCAAATGAACAATAGTCTGATCTATGTAGATGTCTAATTTTTCTTATGCTTATGTTTTTTTTATTTTATTTTTGAAACTATCATTTTTTTATATCCAGCGTAAAACACGCACCCCCAAATTTCGACCTCATTTTTTGTGTTAAAAGTGCGCGTTATACGCCGGATTTTACGGTATATCATTTAACAGATGATGAACTCAGAAGAATATATAATTAAACTTAAAAACAACCCTTTTAATACTTGATAATTTTCATTACATAATTTTAAATAAATATTTTTTCGAAACACCATATGAGATTATTTCAGAAACTTAAAATGTTACAAATTCTTAACACATTACCTAAAAATAGAAATCAATATTCGAGCCTTTAAAACTTTATTTTACAACACATCTCTTAGTTGAAAAATAAAGACACGTTTTTGGTATATCTTCTAAAATGTATTTAATGCGACTTAAGACAACCTTTTCTTTAAGGAGCACTGTAAGATTCAATGTACAAAAATCGTTCAAAAATTGAAATTGAATTTTGTTTAGCCTAAATTATTCTTTATCTCATAAATTTGAAAACTTAAGCTACAAAAACTCAAAGTTATGATAGCAATTATGTTCCTTTTTTATTCACATTCCAATGACAAGTAAAAACCGTAAACTGATTTATCTCAGAAAGATAAATAGCTAGTTCTCCTGCATTTATAATGCTAAGGCCTTTCTTTTTTCAATTATGCTAAATATTTTAATACTTTTTTCAAATTATTGCTATTAATACATGTCATATAAGTTGATATAAATTTTTTAATCAAGGTAAAGCTTACTATTTTTTTTTTTTAAAAAAGGCGAATTTAGAATTTGTACCTTTTTAAGGTATTTTCAATAAGTATTCATAAAAATTGCGTTTTACAAGTATCAATAATTTTTTCATAAAATTCGTATAAACTTGTGTTCTATATAGCTCAAAGTACTTTTAAATCGAATTTCATGTGTTTTTGTCAATTATTGTAAGTGGAGTAGCATTTTAAAATCACTTCATGAATTTTTAAATTGCTATTTAAAAAATTAAATGGTCAGCGTTTTGTGGTATGTCGAGCAAAAAATCTGTTTTAGTTAAAAATACATAAAACATAAGGAACAACTGAAAAATTCGTGAAAATCTTTAAATCAATTTTTTTTTTTTTTTTATAAATCGTATCATGTCTTCTTAAGGTATCCGACTATGTTCGGAACCGTGATTTTGCAAAAGCGTATAAACGGATAATATTTATGACATTTAGTGTCACTTAGATTAGAGAATACAGGCATAAAACTGTGCTAAGGACATTTTGACAAAAACAAATTTTTAAATACAATATTTCGGCAAAAATTTAACTTAGAATAACCTTTTTTCAAAATATTCTCCTTTTGCGAAAAATGCTTCTATTATAATAATATTTTGCCTGTATATAGCTCAGATCTCTGTACAGAGGCTCAACTAGAATTTTTGAAATATACAACATAGAAGTGGGTTTATCCATGTTTTACGACAATAGAGCGGAGAAATTTTTTAAAAAAATGCTGATAATTATTTCAATTGGTTGTAACTCTGAAAATAATCTGAATTTTTACAAAAATCATTGTTGCGCCTCTGTGCAGAGATCTGAGCTATATACAGGCAAAATATTAAAATAATAGAAGCATTTTTCACAAAAGGAGAACATTTTGAAAAAGGTTATTCTAAGTTCATTTTTTGCCGAAATATTGTATTTAAATAATTTTGTTTGTGTGAAAGTATTCTCTTAAAACAATTTTATACATTTATTCTAATCTAAGAGACACTAAATATCATGAAAATTATCCATTTATGCACTTTTTTAAAATCCCGTTTCCAAACGTAGTCGGATACTTTAAACTATTAAAATATCTGATGAAATTTAAAAATTAAAACTTTGCTTAATCAAAGAAAGGTATGGTAATATTTTTTTAAGAAAAACAGGGAAAGAGTATTTAAAAAACGATAAAAAAAAAACATCTTAAAAAGGAAAAATGAAATAAAATACTTGAAATACAAGTTGCACCCGTTTCCCCCTTCGTTCCGTCTTGGCCGGAGCATTTCTGCGACATTAACAATTTTTTTTAAATATAAATATTCTTTGATTACCGCTAGGGATTTTTTTTCGTTAAAACGTGACGCTTTTTACAAACGCGCCCTTTACTTTTTAAAGCTTCTCCTCTTCTCTAATTCCATCGCAAGTTCTGTCAATGATTTTCTTCTGCTGAGTTTCGGAAAATAGTTTGGTAGTCTGAAAGTGTACGCCTTGGGAATACAGGAGAGACAAAATAATTTTTCCGTACCTCCCATCCAATACGTAGTAATTTTCTCTAAGTGACAAAAACAGTATGGGATTGATTGAAGAGAAAGCTTTAGTGATCAATTAGTTCTGGACGCTTACATTTCAATTATTCTTTCTACTGATTCAGCTGCAAGCTATACAATCTAGCTTAAATAGATTAAAAACAAGTGTATAGTATATCAAATCTAAGTTACGCTTAAATCCCTCTGTAATGTAATTTGCTTACAGGATTTACATAGTCTTAGTACTATTCTATTAATATTGTGCAAGCAGTACTACTAATTAAAATCCATATACCATACATGCATAGAAATCGATAAGTTACGTGTAATAACCATATAAATTGTTAATTGTACTAAAAATGACTGCATATCATTGACTTTTTCTTTAAACTTCAACATGATTTTTTTTTATTTTGAATGCATCAACAAAAGTTTCTTTGAATTTACAACAAAACAAAAAGAAACATTTTTTTTTTTAAAAAAAAAGAGTAATATTCTCCGTTTTTAGAAAGTGGAGGAGGAGGAGAACTGTTAACCGGAGGAGAACTGTTTTCAACAAAATCTGTGATTTATTGAGATTTGAAACAAACAAAATAACGATTTTTTTCACAGATTTAATCATGAAATATAATTCTTTAAATTTTTCTAAATTTTAAGCAAAATGGTGAGGTATATGTTTCTTACGAACTAAAAGAAGGAGGGGAGGGGGAGAGAGAGAGAGAGAATTTTCTAACAGAAAAAGCCAACAATAATTTACTAAAAATAGAATAAGTACTATTTGTCGTAAATTTAACCATGGAACATATTTTTAGCACGTTTTTGCCTTTCTTTAAAATTTTTAAAAAGATTTATCAACAGTTACTGCTTATCTGATGTTAGATTTGTTCCTAAAAGCTGCAGATAAGAAAATCAGATCTTTTGTTAAACCATACAACGTAGAATTTCTTTAAATTTTTATGTTTTAGTTGTAAAAAATAAAGAATGGGATAATTTTTGATTCATGGAATAAAAACTTTATATCTCAATATGCTCAGTTCATTTAATTCAACTTAAATATCTTCTTATCTATCTATTTATTTATTTACTTTAACTGAATAATCCAATACTTTCAAAATAACTTCAGAAAAAGAATTTAGATTAGATATTTTAAAGATCGATTTAAAAAAGTGGTTTTAATAAAACAAATAATATTTGCCTTATATATTAATTTAACAAATGAAATTTGCTTTCATAGAATTTTTTAAATGAATGTGTAACTGGAATTAATTTCGAATTGGATTAGCACTCTTTCAGAAGAGGAATTTCTTGGAAAATTTAGAACTGCTTGACCTATATATTATTTCCAGGGGCATTGTACGCATCGTCAGATGAATTTCATTTGAAAACTTGCGACTATGTTTGTACTTTTAATAATATCACTTTTATATTGCAGACAAAATCAAACAATAATTGTGAACTAAAAAAAATATCTCGCTATAATTGTCTACACATGATATCACTTAACAAACCAAAAACCTTGTTACAAATTTTAGCTACTAAAATTTCTTTTATTGTTGCAATTATTTGAAAAGTAGATGAAAAGTATAATTAAGTACGAATGGAAAACAAGTAGATTTAAAAAAAGCGCTAAATATTACGTACCTTCATTTAAAAAATATGGAAACATTATTTTAATTATAATACGAAAAAACTTTTGATAACTTTTTTTTTAATTTAAAAAAAAAACATTTTTAATTACGTTGTGTGAAAAAGGCAAATCAATAAACATGATTGATGATAAGAGAAATTTTTTACCCTGCACGAGTAATTAAAAATATTGGACTTGAGACTTAATTTCACTTCTTCTTTTTCCTAATCATTAACCCCTTATCTGGTTTCGAAATTTTTTATTGAAGGCAGGAATTTAGATTCTTGAAAATGTTCGATAAAGAACAGAGATTGGCAAGACAATAGCCAATTTGTTGCTTGAGAATAAATATAAATGGAAAGATAATCCTAAGAATCTGATATTATCTCTGTCCCAATTGCAATGTAAGACTGAGTATTATACCAATCTTCAAACTGTATGTGCATAAATATATGTGCACTTACACAGAATCCTTAACCGTTTGAAAAAGAGGTACGAGCATGATTAATGTAATTCATGAGTAATTATGAAAGAAATTCTGTTAAAATACATGGCACATTCATCATAGTATGCAGAGTGTAGTAAGAATCAAACATTTAAATGTTTTAGGTTTCCACAATTATGAAATAAAAAATAATGTGAAAACTTTAAAAATGAAAATTAAAATAAAATGTTTCGAGAGATTTTTACATTTATTTAAGTGTTATGCTTAGTTATATGCAATAAGAAAATGTGCCTTACTTTGGAACATTTTGAAAAAAGAAATTGACCGCTCAAACAACTTTTATCAATAGTATTCCAATTAAATTGAAAATTCAATCATAAACTTTTTCTCAAAATTTATCAGTCGTTATTTTATCACTATACTTTTCAGATGAAATACAAAAATTAAAAAACAGGAAACAAAACCTTCAACTAATGTATGCGAATATTTTAAATCTTCATCGTTTTCTTGTAAATAATTCAAAAAAGTCTGTTCGTAAATCCTTGTTTTTCGTAGATTCAGTAAGCACAATAAGAAATGTAAAGAATTTTGCCAATATATGCTTAGGATTTTTCACTAAATAATAAAAGGCAAAATATAGTTTGTTTAATATTAATTATTTAAATATATACTTCCAAAGACAACATTATTCGAAAATATTTGAGTATTATCAACAGGATAATATACCATTAAATAATAATTCATAAATATTTTAAAGTAACATTTTAATTATACTTAAAATAAAATAATACAAAATGAAAATCGTGCTGGCACTATTTATGAAGTACAACTTTTTGTTATTCAAAGATATATATTACGTTATATTCTGCAATATTTTCCTAGGATTCATAGCTCGTATTTGTTCTTATGAATTTCTTGTACCTTTAAGTCACTATCTTAATATTTTCTTCCAAAAAAGACATTTAACGCTTTATTATATTTTTGACAAAAAATATTACTGCATATGGACTTCTACCAATAATGCGCAGTTCCATTTTTTCTAAATTTTATGATATCAGCATGAACCTTTTTATACTAATCAAATAAAAAGACAAATTGGAAATCATTTATTCATTTCTTACATTTCAATAAAAATATATACTTTTTAACGTAAAATATTTCTTTAGTAAATACCGTAAAATCCGGCGTATAACGCGCACCCATACTTTCAAGCTACATTTTTTAATTTTTAGGCATATTCGCCGTATAACGCGCACCCTCTTTTTTACGAAGGAACCTGACATGTATGTGGGTAATTCTCTTACGTTTTGAAGTCATTTCTTCGATGTGTTATACCAGACTTTAAAAAAAATATACAGTATACTTCTAGATTAACCCTTTAAGTTCATTAGGTATATCATTTCTTTTAAGTAAACATTATTCCGGTCAATATAGAGGTGTAATTTTATTTTATGCTTCTTTACTTTTTTTATTTTTGAAGCTATCAGTTTTATACCCGGCGTATAACGCGCACCCCTAAATTTCGATAATATTTTTTGTGCTCAAAGTGCACGTTATACGCTGTATTTTACGGTAATCAAAATAATTTAAAAGTAATTTAACAATTGTTTATTCTTATTTTTTTATAATGTTATTAATAACACAAGCCAAAAATGCATATATGATGTCTAAATATAGAATTTAAATAATATTAATAATACAGTTCCAATTTCCGAATTTTTAAAATGGATTTCTGAATTTTAAGAACAGTTTATTGAAATAAAAATTTGCATTACTTATGTACAAAGTATGCGGGATGACATATTATTCAAACTTTTCTATAATTAAATAATATAAAAATTACTATCGCATTTGCAATGAATTCAATTTGAAAGTTTTAGATGTAGCATCATTCAAAAAACTTCTTATAAAAGTCATCTATTTTTTTTATCCAATTTTGATGCACTTTTTCCTTTCGATATATAAAAATATCCCTTATTAAAAATGAACAACTTTTATTAAATGCTAAACTTTCTAGTGTGCTAATTTATATCTAATTAAATCCGAACATTTTAATAAAACTTAATAAAGTAAGCAGTTTTAGTTTTAATTAAGTAAAATTTTGCTAAGTTTAGTTTTAGTTAGTAGTGCGATCATTATTATTTATAGTTCACGCAATTCTTTCATTTTTTAAAAACATGGATGTATTGAAAGTACGTGTAAAAGTCGTCTGTAGATTTATGATAGAGATTTTGTAATATTTTTGATTAAAAAATAAAATATATAAATATTTCACAAAAACACAGAAGGACAACCTAACATTTATAAGTACTTTATTATATTTATTATTTAATGAAACTAATATATCCATAGGGATTATTTTTCTAAGATATTAGTTAAAGAAATATTATGTGTAAAAGTTACCTATATAAGTTAATTAATGATTAAGTGTAATATCAAGGTAGAAACATTTTAGTTTTCAAAATAATTAAGAAATCAATTCTAATATTTTTTTTGCAACTAATAATATTTTTACATATCAGTAACGGATATCCTTATATACCAATTATACTAAAAAAATTCTCCATCATCTTTCTGAATGTAAGTTTTGTGAGTTTGGCATATTTTATGTTATATTCTTTAGTTACAAAATATATTACTCCTTTATAATAATCAGAAACACAAAATGTTTAAAATTGCAAAAAAATATTACATGATTTAGATTTGAGGATTATTTTAGAAAAGAATACTACCGAAAAATATTATTCACCCATGCCTAGCCATAACATAGCAAAAGGCTCTGATATATTTTTAGCGCAACAACAAATATAAAAGTTTTTTAAAACGTAGAAAAAACATTTTTTCGTAAGTTGTTCTAATTTAAAACTGAAAATAAAATAACTAGGAAACAGAAATTAACAAGGAATTCCAAATACCATTGCAATACTATAGTACTGCACTAATTTTTTTAGAAACCCCCAAGTCCTTAAACTTCGTAAACAAAACATTAGAGAAACCCTATATAAACTTTTTAGAACTAGAAGAAACTTCTCCGAATGTTTATTCAAACCAAAAACAAATTCACCCACATAACAGAGAAGCCAACGATACACCGCAAGACCGTAACGGAACCACGGTTTGCCTTTTAATGAACAGTCTCCTCAAGAATTAACTGTAAATACCTGACCCACAAAATTTATCACTCATCTAAACACTCACCTGCTAAGGCTTCTCAGGACCTGATGGTTCTTTCTCTCACAGATCGTATCTATGACAGCGCGGTTGACAGTTAAGGTCGTTGCCTCTACCCTGGCCCATCTCGGCACATGGTTTAAGTCCCTTCGGAACGCAGATCGAACATCATCGGATGTTGGAAAAAAAAGGAAGAGGTCGTTCCTGTCACACAACTGGAGGATGGAGATGAAAAAGAGTGGATCCGAACTCTTCCTCTAACTCGTCTCGGGATGAAGAATCTTCAGGAGAAAAAAGTAGGGAATGCGAGAGATGGAGATTTGGGTTATTCGGGAATCCCCATCTCTTTACCTGTGAAAGGGAATAGATGTGTGGAGCGCCTTGCACTCTCTGCGGGTACTCGCCGACTGTGCAATTTGGCTTAGAAATAGGGTTGCTGTGCTTTTATCGGCTGCGGTCGATTTGGCGAGCGTCGCCGCTCTTTCCACGCACCACTCTGGGATTAGGTGACGTCGTTTTTCATTGAGGATTTACAGTGGGGTGGCTCTTTTCTCGGTTTTTCTACTCCCTTCATTCATGTAAGGAAGTGATGTTGCATCTTTACTGTAAAAGCAGACTACATAAATTCAAAGATGGAATAAAGCCAATTCAGGTTATTTGCTGTATATAAAAGGCCATACAAAAAAATAACTATCTAAACATGTGTTTCTCAAACTGTGGGGCACGCCACCCTAGGGGGGCTTGATAAATCTGCGAGGGGGGCGCGAGCATATTGAAAAATCGAAAAAAGGACATTATTTCAAAATTTTTTTAATTCACTGAAAGTGAACAAACAAAATACATTCTGACATAATAAAAAATAGAACACGCATTTACACTGATATAAATGCATCAGTCAGTACAATGTATTTTATGATTAATTTTACAATATTAAGTTAAGAACAATATTAATAATTACCAATGACCCCATGGGCTTGTCATACATAAAATTATATACAAAAATTAACCTTCTCTTATCTTGATAATTTTTGTACGGTATATAATTAATCCCTGAACTGCCGATTAAAAGTTACTTGATTCACTCACCAATGCCACTGAGAAAAGAATAAATAAGTAAATCCTTCACAGACATTCTCAATGTCCTTTTTTGCATTCAAAAGCCTATGGAATACTTTTCTGGCTAGCAGTGCCCAGAAAAGATCGCACTTTGGAAAGGCGTATATATACGTCCGGGCAATTAACACTTTGGCTTTGCGAGACGTTTATATTCGCTGGTCTAACATAAGAAGTTAAAGTCGTACCTTTAGCGTCAAAGTATACTATTATTCAATTAAATGCTATGTTATTGTAATGAGAGGGGCGCGATGAAAATTATGAATGATATTGGGCCGCAAACATTCAAACTTTGAGAACTGATCTAAACTATGGAGATACTCAACCTTTTTTACGGGTGGGCCACATACATGATACCTATTGAGGGTATCCGACTACGTTCGGAGCCATGATATTAAACAAACGCATAAGTGAATATTTTTTATGATACTTAGTGTCACTTAGATTAGAATGCATGTATAAAACTCTTTTAAGAACATTATGATAAAAAAAAATTACTTAAATACAATATTTTGTTCAAAAAATTAACTTAGAACAATCTTTTTTCAAAACGTTCTCTTTTTATAAAAAAATGCTTCGATAATAATAATATTTTGTGCTTATATAAAGTAAATACTTCTCCAAAAGGCCTGAACTAGGATTTTTGAAAAATTCACATTATTTTCAGAGTTACTACCCATTCAAATAATTATCGGCCTTTTTTTCTTAAAATTTATCCCCTCTGTTTTAGTAAAATATGGATAAATCCACTTCTAAGTTATATATTTCAAAAATTCTAATCCAGCCTCTATACAGAGGTTTTTGCTATATACAGGCAAAATATATTATAATAGAAGCGTTTTTCACAAAAGGAGAACATTTTGGAAAAAGGTTATAAGTTAATTTTTTGCCGAAATATTGTACTTAAAATTTTTTTTATTGTATTAGTATTCTTAAAACAGTTTTATATACATTTTCTAATGCAAGTGACACTAAATATCATAAATATTGTCCATTTATACGCTTTTGCAAAATCATGGTTCTGAATGTAGTCGTATACCTTAAATCAGGTCGCAACATAAGGATTGAGGATTGATGGGTGGGGGACGTAAATCAGATCAATTACATTTAAAATGCGGAAAATTGATCAAAATATTAAACTCAAAGTTTTGGTTTTTATTTTAAAACTGCATTGATCTCCATCAAACACAGTTTATAACAAATAGGTTTTATGCATTTTTTACACAGTTATGAGGTAATTTCGAATTCCTTCCGTCAGTGATCTTAAGCCCCTTGTTTGCTTTCTACTTTCATAAAAACAAAAATGCCATGTACTTTGATACATGTAATTTGATTTTTTCTTTCGAAATAGTCTCACTTATTTTATTTGAGATATTTATTTTTTAAGTACAAAGAATTTTTTTCTGAATTCCACACGAAAATCTGTATTTTTAGTTTCAAAATTGTTCAAATTTGTTTTGTGTATTTTTATTAAAAAATTATTCAAATATATATATATTACTTTTCTAAAAAAAATATCTGAATAAATAACTGAATTTAACAAGTGAGTGAGTGAATTCTTACGTCACGCTGAATACAGTTGCTCGAGGGCTTTTGGTCACGAACCTCATACTTTTGAACTTTAGTCAATCAAAAGGATGACACATGAGCTGACATCCCCTACTCATAACTACCACACCACACCAACGGGAGGACGTTTGAGCCTCAACAAATTTAACATGTATCCCCCGTACATGGCGAGTATACAACAATTCTGGGTTCGAACTGAATTTATCAAATAGTTCATCGGAAGCATTTAAGAAACATTAATAATTTCTATATTGATTCATATGTGTTATCTTTGACAACTTTATATATTTATTAATATATATAATGTAACAAATTGTATAGGATGTTTTTATTGCATCTGCATTTTGTGACATCACCAGTAAAATATATCTTGTTGCTGTTGCAAAGATTTTTAAAGAAAGTTTACCTCGTCTTGAAAAAGATCCTCAAGAAAAAAAGTCATTAATAAATTTGTACTTATTGGTATAAAATGACGAGCAATATTATATTTTTTTATATATAACATTTTCACTATGAATTAAACAGGTTTTTGATCCATGTTTGTTTTTCTGTACGAAATAGTCAAATTCCCAATCGTCTTCAAACAACATATATTCTTTTAGATATTTCCATCTGTTGTCAATTTGCATTGCGACGAACAAGAAAAGTAAATGAATTTAATAAAATGGATGAATTTGGAAAAGTATCCATGATTTCTTCAGCACACAAGTTCTATAAATTAAAACGTTTATCTAAATTTAACACGTTAAATTTCCTAATTAAGATGGATAATTCATCAAGTATTGAGGATATTCAAAAGTTTGAGCAAAACACAAACTAATAATTGGTCAGAAATGAAACTTTTATTGAAAATCCGGATTTATTTATGATAAAAACATAGATGTTAGTGATTACTGCTAATATCTAGTTCAGTGTTTCTCAAACTGTGGAGAGCGCCTCCCTTAGGGGGTCGTGATAATCCTATTAGGGGGGCGCGAGCCTATTGAAAAGTCGAGAACAAGAGATTATTTTTAAAAATTATTAATTTACTGAAAGTAAACAAATAAATGCATTATGTCAAATAAAAATAAAATGCGCATTTACACTAATGTAATACACTTATAAATATATGTTACTGCGCAACGTACTTTATGATTAATTTATAGCAATACTAAGTTAGGAATAAGTTTAATAATTAACCCCATGGCCTTGTCATATAAATGTCATGCAAAAATTAACACACTGATCTTAATAATTTGTACAGTTTAATATTAATCCCTAAAATACCGATTAAAAATTGTGAGATTCGCTTCCCAATGCCACCGGTTAACACGTCGGTGAGCTATGTGGTGTATTGGGGGGAGGTAAAAAAGGAGTTAATGAGCAAATCCACTGAAATAAGTAAATCTTTCGCAAACACTGTCAAGGTCCTTTTATTGCATTCCAAATGCCTTCGGAATAATTTTTTTTATGGATAGGAGTTCTGAGAAAAGATCGCACTTCGGAAAGACGTATATATACGTCCAGGGCAAATAACACACCGGCTGAGCAAGACGTTTATATACGCCGGCGGCACTTTAGAGGTTACTGTCGTATTGTAGGTTTAGCACTAACGTATAGTATTATTAAACTTAATACATTGTTATTGTATGAAGGGGGGGTGATGAAAATTTTAATTGAATATTGGGTTGCAAGTATTGAAAGTTTGAGAAGCACTGATCTAGTTGCATCAGCTTAAGAAAATTTTCATAGTAGCTGTACATCATTTTTCATGTATGCGAGAACAGTTATTGTTCAATATCATGAAAGATGTGAGCTCCTAAAATATAAATATTAATGTTGAAATGGGGATAAAAGTACCCAATTTTAAAAGCCGTTTTTTGGGGTTATTTTAAACAAAAATAACTAAGCATTTGTACTTTTTTAAACATCTTAAAAATAACAGGAAATTTTACTCCTCATGTCGAAATTTTTGCGGATAATTAATGTGGAAAGATATTATTTAAATCAAAGTTGAATTTCAGAACGTTTCTATTCTTCCAATACATTATAAATGTATGTTAAGGCTAACTATTTTTTACTAGAAAATAAATTTTTTCTGATATTTTAATACATTTTAATATTAGTTATTAATATTATTAGATTTATAAAAATTTAGAATATATTTCATTCGGTGTAAGAATTTAATTCTTCTACGAATAGCTCAAATGAATATACTTTTGAGAAAGTTTTATTTGTAACAATAGCTAAATTTGTTTGTGCATTATTGAATTTAAATTAAAAGGATGTAGCTCATTTTCTGAGACGAGAAACAAGTATTGAATTTACATAAGTGTCGAGTGAGTGAATGAATCTTACCCCTTCCATGCTCGTTTTAATTTGGAATTTTGGATCAAAGAATGTCAATATTTGTTATGCTTGCCTAAAAAAGAAGGTAAAACATTCAAAACCACAAAAAATAGACCGATTGTACAGTGTAAATTTTTATATTGTCCTGAGTTATATTCGGGAAGAGCTAGAATGGTACATTTCGCCTACCCGAGTCGGGAAAAACCTGGAAGGTGTTAAAATAGCACTGTTCAGCTACTTGACAGCTTTTCGTGACAGACCTCGTAATTTTGAACCTTGGTCAAGTGTCCAAGACGACACCTGAGCTTTCACCTCTCTCTTATAACTTCCACACTACACCAATGGAAGGTTGTTTGAGCCTCAACATATTTAAAATACGTCAGCCCCTTATGCACGGTGGGTCTACAGCTGTACGAGTCTGAAACTCATGACACGCTGAACACGAGTCAGTTACCTTAACCACCAAGCTACCGCGTCCACTACATTAGTGACGAAGAATAAGTTGTTTTAAAAAAATTTTACTTCTTTATTTTATTTTATTTATTTTTTTGCATAGAAAATGTTAAATTCCTATAAATTTTATTGCTGAATCCTATCACCAATCAGAAATAAAATTACAATTGAAACCTTTTATTGCACATGTGTGTGTGAATAAATTACACAATGCCTCATAATGAGTGAGTGAATATTAACGTCGCACTGTTCAGATACACGAGATCTTTTGGCGACGGACCTGGTAATTTTTAACCATGATCAAGTGAAAAGGACAACACCTAAACTTACACCCACCTCTCCTAACTACCACACCCCACCAACGGCAGTACGTTTGAGCTCTCGACAGATTTAACGTGCATCACTCCCCTACACGGTGGGTCTTTAGTGGTACTGGGCTCGAACTCATGACATGCCTGCCATGATCCAATACTTTGACCACTGGGCTACCGCAGCCCCAATGCCTCAAGAAAGAACATTCGTTAAGAAATATTACGGTCCAGGATAAATGTTTAATTTATTTTAAAGTTAAACACGTAGAAAAAATATTTCTTTCACATTGAAATAAAGACTCATTTTTAAATATGTAAAAACTCGGATCTCTTCAAAGTTTAATAAATCTAAACTTAAATTTATATTATTTCTAAGAAAAATGGAACAATGTTCAATTCGAAACTTTACCCCAAATACTGATAAAGTTGATGAGTTTGTTTTCATGGCTTTTCGGCAAGACTTAAAAGTTTATGACAGTCTCTCATAATGTAAATAATTGGCAATAGACTTTTCGAGACAATGAAAATATATAGATTTAATGCATTTCTCTAACCTAAATATAAAAGTAAAGCAATCAAAGTTTGGTTGGTTCAACGAACCCAATTAAGTTAATAGAATTACTCCACAGCATTACATTAAACTATAGACATTAAACCTAAATCCTTTTAAAGTTGGTAATTGCACCAACGCTAAACCTTAATTACGGAAGAAATTCTTTTAAAATATCGTATTGTAGCGCTCTATTGATTTAGATTAATCCAAGAGATAAACGGGGGAAATAGCAAAATTGGTTTGTTTAGTGACTTAAAAATTTACACCAAACCTTTGTTTTTTAGTTATGGTAGCTATTCATACCTTCGTAACATGCATTTATATTTTTATTGATTTATGCATACATCATTAAGAATGTTCACAGAGTAAAAAAATAAATTTGATTAAACCTAGCTAAATTTGATAGCAAATATAATCTTTTTAAGTATCAAAAACCTTTTATTTCTGAAATATATTTTTTTGTTAATTCTGATTTGAAGGTTTTTCGGTTCCCTCTTATGGTCGAATATGAAGACTGCATAAATACATCATATGCATTTTATTATTTTATTATAAATAAAACCGCATATTTTGCTCCGAGTGCATTTATTAGATTTATCACACTTTAATATTTTGCCTTCTTTAGATTTAGCTGACACTTCATACATTTATATATATATATTAAAAATAGTAAATCACTTGTTGAAAAAATGAAAGATAAAAAAATTTATTCAGTCTATAGCTTAGATTTTGAAGATCTCTAACTCTATTAATATTGATGATTTGATTAATATACTTGTAAATTTACATAAAGACAATTTATTTAATAATGTTAATTATGATAGATTTGGTTCACTACTTAGGTTTGTACTTAAAGAGAACTATATATATCATAAAGGTAACTATTATCAGCAGATTAAAGGATTGCCACAAGGTGGCCCTGCGAGCAACTGTCTTGCCAATTTATACTTACATTATTTTGAAAGTAGTTACATTAATAATTCTAAATATTATATTTATCGTTATATAGATGATATAATCATTTTTGGCAAACAAGCCAATTTTATACCTAACATTAATTTTTATCCACAATATCTTAATTTAATACAGACAAATAATAACAACAATGAAGCAAATTTTCTTGACATACATGTCAAATTATATGAAAATGTAATAGTTTCTAATATTTATGATAAAAGAGAAGAATTTAATTTCAATATTATAAAAGTTCCTCATTGGAAGAGTAATGTACATGTTTCTATATTCAGAAATATTGTTATTAATTATATACAACGTAATAAATTTCTTGTGTCAAAAAAATCAGACATTATAAATAACTATAAACATTTTACTAAATATTGCTTAAATCAGAAATACCCAATTAATTTTATTAATAGTTATATAAATAAAGCTATTCAAAATAGTTAGGATTAAAATTCTGAGATTGATAATAGTTTATTACTATAAACAAATATTTTATTGTTATAGTTATCTCCATAATCTAATATTAGATTAGAAATTACTTACTATTATTGTATGCATATTTACTGTGGTGTTATTATAGTTATGCTATAATGTGCAACTTTTATTAATTTTTATTTCCATTCTTTTTATTCTTTTGTTAAGTGCTACATTTCAGCCATTCTTTTGATTTAAATCTATATTAGGTGTATAGAATCTGGCAGTAAATTAATGTTTGCACTCAGATTTAGCGCGGGCTTTGCATTTGTAAGTGCTATTTTTAGGTAAGTTACCTCTATCTTGTAACGGATTTAGATATTCCTATCCATTATTTCCTATTGGGTTTTGCTCAGTGTTATTTACAAAAAAAGGGGGAAGGTTGGCTGGCCAAAAAACATGTTCAACCCCACTATTATATAAATTATTTTTTATATAATAGCTGTCCTAAGTCAGTAATTTTCATAACACTGCAGCATCCATTTTATATTTATAATCTCGATTACTCTTTTGTCCTTCATTGTGTGATTTTCCTGCTGTCTATGTGTTTGTCGAATGTTATTGTTTGGATGTTATCTCTTGTTTGTAGAGAATTGGCCTATATATATATATATACATAAATTTCGTATTTTGGTGTGAATATATATTTGTATGATTTTTAAAGTTACTGGACTTGCATCTGATGTAAGCAAGAATTAATGAATTAAGAAAAGGACAAAAATAAATCTAATTTCTTCTTTTAATTTACGCTACACATTGAAGCGAAACGGGAGCTATTGATGGAAGACCTCGTAATTTTGAACCAAGGTCAAGTAACGAGGATGACACCTGGCCTGGCATCCCCTCTCCTAATTTCCCCACCACGCCAACGTGAGGACTTTGAGCTTGGACAGACTTATCGTGTTTCAGCCTCTCTACATTAGCAGAGTCTTTAAAGGTACAAGGTTTCAAACCCGCGACTCAAACACCTCGACCATGACCACACGGCTACCACGGCCATTTAGCTCAGGTGTCGTCCTCGTCACTTGACTATGATTCAAAACTACGAGGTGCATCGCCAAAAGCCTTAGAGTAGTTGAATAGTACGGCGTTTTTATTCACTCACTCATCACGATCATTTCAGACTATACATCAGGATTGTCATGATAGTGAGTGAGTGAATATTAACGTCGCATTGTTCAGCTACACGAGAGCTTGTGGCTACGGACCACGTAATTTTGAGCCATGGTCAAGTGACGTGGACGACACCTGAGATGGCACATCCCCCTCTCTTAACTACCATACCAATGAGAGGACGTTCGAGCTCTCGACAGATTTAATGTGCATCGTTCCCATACACGTCGGGTTTTTAGTGGTACTGGGCTCGAACTCGTGACAAGGACAGCCACGATCGGATACCTTGACCACTCAGCTACCTTGGCCACATCAGAGTTGTCAAACTCAAAAGCTCTTAGTCCAAGCAAACAAGGTTTATAACTTTAGACGACCACAAAAAAAAAAGAATAATATTTGTTGAAACGTAGGTTTATCTCGAAAAATACATTATAATAAGCATATGTAAAAGAACAAAAAAATTTTTGAGCTTATATCCTGACACTTGACATCTCTTTTCTGCCGTTATCTTTCCAATTTGGGGAGGATTTTTTAAAAATTTTACTATGTATTATTGTATGGGGATATATTGGCCTGGCCGGGGGGCAAAAATGTTCGCTGTGGGCCGCAAGTTTGACAACGCTGATCTATATTCTCATTCAGAGTATTTAAATATTGAATATGTTACGTATGTAAATTTCTAATAATTTTAACATTACGTAATATTAATGTTTTTTTTTTAATTTTCTCCAAACTCTTTTTTTTTTGTATACATAGGAATCAATTAATTATTTCTCAAATACAGTCAAACCTCTATATAATGAAATTGTTAAATCCCGAAAAAAAGGTCGTTATGTGGAAAATTCGTTATATAGAGGTACATCTTTCAATTTTCTTTATAAACAACATAAAACAAATTTTAAGTTCATAAACACTATGTATTTAAAGAAAGTAATTACTTACACCTTTTTGTAAATTAATATATATTTATTTTATATATCTTACCTATTAAAAAAAGGAAGAAAGAACAACTACAAGAAAAGTTTCTTTTGACGCTTTTATCCACTTCCTGAAGAAATAAAACTTTTTTCGATGTTCAAGCACTTATGTTTTGACATTTTTGAGCTACAAGAAACAAAGCTACCAGTACGACTAATCAACACTAGAAATGAACAGAGATTAGTTCAAGGACACAAAGCTCCTCTGAGATTGAAAGGGGAGTGGGTTCCAAAGATTTTTTTCCGGTGAACTGGACAATGAGGGTTTCAAGTCGTATTTCTTGGATGAAATGCCTAGAACTCTATTGCTCTTGGTGAATTAGGCACTTAATAACACAAGTTCAAGATTTATGACTACCATAAAATGTGTTGAAAGAGAGAATAACTTCAAATATCCAAAACTACCTTAAAATTGGGGAGAAAATTTGAATCACAAGAGAAAAAGTTCTTTATATAGAAAATGCACTTCGCTATTGGGAGGTTATTTTATGAAGAAAATCGGGAAATGTTCTTGGTTCCAGGAAAAAGTTCACTATATAGAAAATTTCGCAATATAGAGGTTTGTAATATGGAGGTTCGACTGTATAATCACTGAGTAAATATTTAAAAAGGAGCATAAAAAAAATTAAAGTAAATGTTTTATTACCGTACTGTTAAATACAAGGTGCATGTTGCTTGCAAGCTGTTACATGCGAGATGGCTTATACAATTACTTGAAGCATTAAAACTCATAAAAGACATATTTTTAAAGAGAACAATATACATTTATAGTTTCCTCGTAATTTACTTGAAGCAATACTTATGCAACTACGATTTCTGTCTTCTTTTTTCAGTTTAATATATCTTTCTATTATTATTTCTAAATACTCATTTGCGGATTTTGGTCACGAGTTTTATAACCTGCAGTAATTCGTGAGTTTGAATGTTTAATAAGAGTGAGGTGTGCCTGCTTATCTGTTATCCTTATCATTAGACCGTAACTGAAGTTACTACAGTAAGAAGTATCCGGATGGATTTGTGCTTGAAAATGTAAATTTGTGTACTTAAATATGCAGAAGTATTTCTACACAATGAAATGTATCGAAATTTGTCTTTTGTAAGTAATTTAAGATTAAATATTTTTTGAAACTGGATTTAGTCAAATTTCGGAACAATAAAATTTTTCTATTCCTTCTGGTTGAACTTATGAAATTTTAACATTTTTAAGAGAGAGATGGCAAAGAAAAATCCTAATATGTAATTGAAAAATTAATTCTTTACTTTTTTTTACTTTAATGTCATTTATTGCTATTTGAAAAAATTTTCATACATTTTTTTTAAATTTTCGAAATACTCGTACTTTGCGACAAAAAAAAAAAAAAAAAAAAAACGTAATCATCAGATAAAAAGTAATAGATATGGTAAATTTCATTATTGATCTTTCGAATAGAGTACACCAGATTTTTTAAAAAAATTTTAAGACTTAAAATTATCGTATTTTACAAACATTTGGAATGCATTAACAGTAGAAAAAACTGCATTATGTGACCGACAAATTTCTGAAATTTTAGTTATTCATATTTCGGTATGGATACGCTGAAATGAAAGCTCAATGAGACACAATAATCACTTTTAGGCCAATTACTGTAATATCATCAATTTTCAAGTGATTAAAAAGTAAATCTTGTCTTATCATTTTAAAGCAATAGGCTTCAAACTTTTTCGGCTCATGGAACCTTTAAAACCATAGGGCGATTTCGGGGAACTCATCTTACACATAAAGAATATATCTAACAATAATATTTGAAGTAACTCAATATATTATAGGCACTTTAAAAAATATTGTATCTGTAATTAAGAAAAATTTACGTGATTTTAATGTAATTTACTTACACTAAAAATGTTAATTTGCGATCCAAGTGCCACCTATCTATGAATTATATTTAGTAACTTGGATATGTACTGCCATATTTTTACGCAAACTGTCGAAATCTCTGTCCGTTGAAATTACCTCCTTTCAAATTTCATATTATGCACTGAATTTGTTTTTGTACGTTGTTTCTGTTGCCATTCACGGTGAGAAACAATTTCCCAGTAAATCATTGTTCTGAATAGAATTAAAATGTTTATAGCTGTGTGAGAAATCCTGTGTATTTAGCGGCCTAAAATTTAAATGTTTTGCTTGCTTAAATTTAAATTTTAATTTGATTTTTGGTTTATATGCGAGTATTTTCCTTTCCTACGTTATAGGTGTTTTCACAAATGAAAAAAGGTGTATTTCTTAGCAGAAAACTATTTAGTCTTGCAAAATATTATGCTAACGAGTATAAAAATATTTCGTGAAGCCCTGGATGGTAAACAATAGAATATTCTCAACCCATACCAGATATAAAAAACGTTTCAAAATTATTTTTCTACATTATAAAAGATATTATAAACGTATTAAAAAAATTTATGTTTTAATAAAATTTTCAGTTTTGATGACTCGGATGAGCTTTAGATACTTTTCGTTATACAAACGTCTTAGAGAACATGCATTCCTTTCTCATAAATATTTGCAATTTTCTTTTCGATTTTCTATTGGAACTCGTGAAGCTCGTATTTGTGCGTACTAAGCCCTCCGGGTTCCGTGGAATAAACCGTGTTTTAAAGTAAACGCAGAAATACTTCTAAATATTTATCTAATTATCATGATCTTGATACAGTTTTTCCATGTTTTGTGTGAAAACTCACTAGAAGGAAAGCATTTTGATCTCTTTATTTTCTTAGTAAGGAAATTCGTTAGTATCTACGTGATTAAATATATAATATAATATTTCAATATTAAAAGTGGCTATGGATTATTTCAGTTGTATTCTAATTACAGAATAAATGGTATTTTTAATGAAATTAAATTTTCAATTACTTCGAAAACTAAAGAGTATTTGACTATTTGTGTAAAGGTTTCCGAGAGAACGTTATTATTGGAATAGAATAAAGGAAGACAAAAATTGGTACTTACGTACTGTGTGTCGCAACAATGCCATCTCTCAAAATAACTTACCAAATTGGCCTTCCCGATTTTGCTTGCGTCGTACGCGATAAATTGGCATCCATGTGCTTCGTTTCATATAATGTCAGCAATACGGTTGCGATAATGTGTAAGTAACCAAAAACCTTATTTTTTTAATCATACTAAATCTTTTAATCCGATGGATACAATTATATATGGCAGTAAAAGTAGAAAATTAACTATTTTAGGACTTTATAAGTTCATTAAAAATTATTGAAATTAAGCAATAAAAAGTTTTGAATAAAAACTGCACATTTTAACATTAAAAATAGTCTAGTAAGACTTTTTTTTAAAAAAAAATATATTTTAAAGGTATTTAACATTTTAATGGTTATGAAATTTAATAAAAGTTTCAATGGTTTTGTAAATAATTCTAACGATAAAAGAAAGAAAAATGTAAGTATTAAAATTATTCTGAGAATCTTATATTGCTGTCCTTAAAATAATCATAATTATGGATTTTTTTTTAATCAACGGATTAATTTTCATTAAATTTTATGATGAGACAAAATGTGAAAAAGAAAATACTTTTCCTTAAAACTTTAGTTTGCTTTATTCTGCTGATGAAACATTGTAGTTTTATATTCTTTCTTAATTATAATTACAACCATGAATATTTATATCAATAAAGGAAACTTCCCTTTATTAGGAACTAGTTCTCATTCTAGAAGGATATTAATTTAAGGAAGCCAATAAAGTTATTTTCAGCGAAGCTCTAGCTATCTCTATTAGCATACAAACGAGTCCTTCATTGACTAAGGACTTAATTGCTTTAATTCCTCTCTAGTCTACAAAGAGAAATTGATCGAAGAAATTTTTTTTAATTTAAGCTAGATTTTGTATGAAAATTATTTACTCTCAGTTGTCGTAAGCACATAACTAAATACATTATCCAAAGCTAATCTATAAAAATTAGCATATTTTATTTTATGTTTCTCCTTGCTATATATCAATAAATAGTTGTGAGCCAATTAATTTCCAGTCATTTCAGTTTTGCGTTAAACAAGTAAAATAAGAAATAAAAAAAATAAGTCAATTCCTACTTAAGTTAACAAAGAAAAATTTTATTTTAGTTAATTAAATTTAATTAATGAATTAATATCTGAAAAAAACTATGTCAACATCAATTGTCATTTACTACAAGTTTCAAAAAATATATTTGAAGCCAAAAAAAACTTCGTTAGAAAAACTACTGGCGCCATCTAGTGGTGCTAGTTCTATCTTTGCCAGAATTAACGCAGAATAAATTTTAAATTAAAAAACAAAATTTAATTAATGAATTAATATTTGAGAAAACTGCATGTACATCAAGTGTTTACCACTACAAGTTTTAAAAAAAAATGTATTTGAACTTCAGTGGATGAGAGTAAAATGTACTTTATTAACGATTCAAAATCTGAACCAGATAATATATAAATAAATAAGCAAAGGGAGAGAGTAAACTAATTGTAAGATTTGAAAAATACAAACTCGTCTACTTAATATGAGATTTACTTAATTTTAAAAAGCTAAATTAAGTGTTTTTAACATAGTTTTCCCATTAAAGAGCTACAGAACGACAAGTATGAATTTTTAGTTAGAGACGTAGATGATTATTCTCATACTGATCAAACTTCTATTCCACGACACATGGAAATGTAATAACGAAGTGGGCGTGGTCTCGTAGCCGCAATTGATTCTATCAAATCGTAGATTCGAGTACAGATAACGACCACGACTAAGACCTTTCGTCATGAGAAGGACTAATACACGTAAAATATATCGAGTAGGAAAGGCCTCACGTTGATGTGGTGTAGAAGTCTAGAGAGTGAGATGCCAGCTTTGGTAACGTCCTTGTCACTTGACTATAGCTATAATTACGTCTTTTCGACAATATCATTGGGTCAAGAACTTGTGGCCGGCATGTTACGCGTTCAAATACTGATTGTGATACCCCACGGGCTGTGGGTATCATCTCTTCATCCACGCGACCTGAGTTTGGGGGGACAAAAGATTGGTCACTCAAAGCTTCCATAATAAAACTAGTTTATTAATATTTCCAATGTTAAGCAATGCAACACGTCTAGGAGGCTAATGATCAGGAGTGATATGACATAAACTACAATTCCTAACAAATAGCGCATTAAACCTTACTCACTACCTTTATGATAAATTAACCATCGAATCTATATTTATGGACGATTCCTTAACTTACTTGAACCCGTTCTAGTATTAAAGTTTAATATTATCTATCTTACCGATATTCAACGGTGAACAGCTACCATTCCTTATATCGTCAATATAGTACTGTAATCCAACTTGATCCGGCAAATGGATAATCTTCTGTCTTTGAACCCACTTCTATAGGATTCTTATAATACTTCCTAAGACTTTCTAAGGCTCTTATAGCCTCTCATTAAAACCCACTTAACACTCATAGAACTCTCCTTCCAGGCCCTCTACTTGAACTCCACATGAATACTAAAACTCTAATATATACACTTTCCTAATCTGCATGATCACGTTCTCTTCTTGAGTTGGTTGGAAAGAAATGCCATTCTGGCCCCCAAAGATTTCCCAAGAGGGTTTTAGTGGAAGGCGTGATAAAGCTCCGTCACATGGTGACATTAAAGACCTGACATGTAGAGCGGCTGATGCACGTTAAATCTCTCGAGTTGCAAATTCCTCTGGTTGGCGTGGTATCGTAGTTTGGTGAGAGATGTCAGCTCGAGTGTCATCTTCGCACTTGACGAAGGATCAAAATTATGAGGTCCGATACCAACAGCCTCCTGCTGTTTTATAGTGCGACGTTAATAAATACCCACATATTTGCCATTATCCTTATATTTCTTTTATACGTGAAGTTAATAAACAATCAGACAATCACAACATATGAAGTCTCTTAGATCCATTTCGACTTCAGAAAACTGTAGAATCTATAATTACTTCCAAGCAGCTATTTAGTTGAATCAATGCTCAAACTTATAACCTTGTAACGATGAACATCACAATCCAGAATGAGATTATGAACAATTCCTTCAAATTATATACAATAATTAAATAATTGTAAAATAAAAATTTATTTTAATAAAGAACTAAGGTGATTGAAGATTGTATATGCAACTGTTTGCCACTTTTTGCAATATCATTTTAAAGTTCTTAATATTCAAACTCTCTACTCAACTTCTGAGAACTTTAGGTATTCAATGGGGAAAAAATATAAACATCCCTTGTTAAATATATAAAATTTATAAGAATTTGCAAGATTGATTTTGAGAAACTAAAATTTTAAGAAGTAAATATCAATAGTTAGTTCTTCAAAAGTATCAATCGATGCATTTTGGGTCTTAAAAAAACTCTAAAACCAAATCAGTTTTACTTGAATATGGATTTCTTAAAAATGAAAAATATGTTTTTATAACATCAGCCAATATCATACGGGATTTATTTCGAGCATTTTTCAAGACATTTTTCTTGTAAACTGATGTTGTTGATAAATGGCATTTCTGAGAACAAAAGTATTTTACTAAAAGATTTTATTCGGACAAAATGTGTCTTCCGGAATCTGTTCGTTTCAGATTTATTTGCAATTGGCATGTTTTTAACAAGTTGAGCCAGCAGCATTAATTTCAATGGTCGTCTGAAATCGAAAGGGATAACTTATTGAAGAAAATAAATTACAAATGTTAGAAAATAACGATTACTACATTCTTTAAGAAGAAAGTAAAATATTTTTTCTTTGAAAAAAGATAGTAGCCTTAAAAATAATTGTAGATGCAAGTTTTTATTTTTCATTTCCTTGATACTGAAACTATAGATTGTTCAAATCTTCGAGAAGAAATAGAAATTTTTTTCTATTGGACTGAATAAGACTTTTCTTATAATGTATTATATTTTTATCAAAAAAATTTTAAATTAGTAATCTAAGCACTATAGGGGGGCGGGGGGGGGTGTGAGGGGGAACTCTTATGTTAGTTATTTTTCAGAATTTTTGTATATCGAACAAAGCATTAGATCATTTTGAGCTCTTAATTGTAGACATTGGTTCGTCTAATCGCATACGTTGGTTCAACTAAGTGTAAGACAATGGTTAAATTTGGGGTTGAAGAAATAAGATTAAAAATACAGGTAGAAAGACCGTAGCGCATGAACTTTTTAAAGATTCGAAAAAAAGTTCGAATGTTATATTCAATAAATACTGTATGCAATTGCAGCAGTTTATCTAAGCAAATAACTAAAATTAATAATGTGTTAGTCGTTTTAAAAAATTTTTAAATGAAGCTTATTTTGGATGATATAAGATTGAAATATCTGAAACTCCATAAGTATGAAGAAACTGTTGATGGTACACACATGTGAAGTGCAGACCCCCAAGTTCAGTAAGTTGAGATTAAACCGAGCTGACTAGGCAATTTTATTAGGAATTTGACTTTGATAATTTTCAGTCCGGCATATGGATCGTGGAGCGATCCCCAGTCTTGTGTCGCGAAGCATTTGACCTGAACCTGAACCTGTGGGCTTTTCCTGCTTTTAGGAAACCTTGTGATTTGTTGAAAGACTTGGAACACAGTGGCAAGGGGGAGAGGTTATTTGGAATTTATCAATGTACGTACAACACTTCGAATTCAATATATGAAAATCTGTGGCAACTATGTATAGATTATATACAGTATGCAAATTGGGTTTTTTTATACAAAATTAGTAGAAAATAACGCCACATATATATTGTTAGTACCAATGTTACTGGTAAAGTATTTACGGGTAATGCCTATCTTGTGAATTAGTTACATGTAATGTGTGTGTTTTTTGGAATTGGATTGCAATGGGTAAAGTTTTAAATGAAACTGAATCACTAACTTGTAGAAAAAGAATGAGTCGCGTAGGAAAGAATGATCTTTCTCTAGTCGTAGATGAAACCAAAATTACTGATTCTAGGAACTTAGATTTTATTTGCATAAATGATCTTAATGAAACTCATTCTCTAAGGGAAAATATCAAAAGCTAAAATTCAAACATTTTTAAGTACACAGAAGAGCTTAAAACATAGTGATTAACTGAAAAGTTGTTTTACTAGCGTTGCAATCTAAAGTGACTCAAAGGCTGTTGGCGACAGACCTCGTAATTTTGAGCTATTGCCAATTGACAGAGATGACACATGAACTGGTACACCATTTTCTCTCCAGATTTCCACACCATACAAATCTGGGGATTTTGAGTTTTGACAGACTGAACATCAACTCCTCTGCGTGGCGGATTTTCTTAAAATGTACAAGATGTGTCTAAAAAACTCAGTGAACTGAAGAAAACAAAAAAAAACACCTTTATTCACACCTAAAGTAATATCTATCAGTCACATTACACTTATAAAAGGCTCGCACCTCTCTCGCGGGCATCTAGATACGTGTGGGGGAAGGGAAGAATTACCTGACATGATTCAACTAATCTATTTATTTCCACACACTAAGAACAGACACAATTTCAACTAATAATATTAAGAGAATGTCTCAGTGAAAACTGTGAAAATGGAACAACGACAGTAAAATGTGAATGATTAGGCGACTAACAAACTTGATCGTTCTTTTAATTAAGGATCTAACCTATTACCCGATTTAATCTAATCTTAATTCAATCTTAGTGAACAATCGTCACTTTAAAGTTTACTTCTAAAAAGAATCAAATCACTCTAATTCTAATATTATATCTTCAGTAGCAATCTCACCTGACTTGAGTATATCTTCTCTCTTTCAAGCTATAAAAACTCGCCTATTTATCGTAAGTTAATTTATGTATCATGATTATCTTCTTTCGAAGGGTTGGTTGTGAATAACGCTAATTGATGTCCCAAAGATTTTCCAAGAGGATTAATTAGAAAATAGCGTATAGATCCGTCACACACTTTTCACAAAATCGTTAATAAAGATGTTGGAATTAGTCAACAAAAGTCTTTTTTGGGTTCAATCAAAGCACAGGTGTCAATCGTCATCGAATGTTTTGTAAATCTGCAAAACATAATCCCTTCAAAAACCTTTTATGGCGAAGGAAAAAAAGAAGTCTGCATGAGCTATATTAGGCAAGTACGATGACAGAGTTACATTGCATTTGCTCAAAAAATTAGTATAATTACCGTAGTATGTGCAAATACGTTACATATGTATCAAATTTCATCTCTAACTTCTGAAAATAGGTTGTAAACATGTTGGATATAAGCTCTTCAAAAAAACTTCGTAGAATTCATTGTAGACGGTTTGCCCTTTCGGAATAAATTCTTGGTGAATGATGCTGAAAAATGAAATAAAGAGTGTATTGATTCTAGATTTTGCAAGTGGCTCTCTTTTCGGGGAGGAGAAATACCAATAAGAAATATTAAATTGCTTAGAGCTTTGATACCGGAAGTTTGAAAAAAATTTGGACCTTGGTTGCACGTGTAAATTAATTCTTTAGCAGCGCGCATAGATCAATAAGTGCGATAAAAAACGGGAACAGATCTGGCCCTTACACAAATCTTAGTAAAGGATGGTGCAAACGCTGCACTTTCTAATTCCCAATTCCTCTGATACAGATATTCCATCGTAGAGAAGGTTGACAATTTTCCAAAACAGTAACTGTCGCCCCCATTAGATGTCTGTAACATCTCAATTGAACATTGTTTATAATCCATGGATGGTGTGTTAATTGTTTCCTCCTGAAAACACTTAAACCAGTCGTAAAGGAATTTTCTGTTCATTGCATCTATTTTATACACTTGGACAAACATAGCATGTATTCTGTGGCCGTTTTTCCCATTCTGTAATAAATCTATGTTTATTGGTTCCTCTATTTCAATTTCCATTGAGTTTTCGCTCGCAAATTTTGTTCAATTACACCTAGCAAAATAACTTATCTCTATTTCTTGTAATCCATGTTACGTACCATCTTTCCACATGATTATACATACGGCCGCATTTTTAACTCGAGTTGCTTTTGAGACTTTTCATCCATTCACCGAACTTCTCAGACGCATTTTGTACTATAACAAGACCTTAAATCAACCTGTAGCCTTAAAGAATATGAGCATGTTCTTGACGAATGGGGAGATAATATGGTTATTGAGAAATTTAAAGCCTTATGAGAGTTGTACTCCAATCGCTCCACCAAAGCTGTCAAGCATGCATAGCTACTGGTGGACGCAATTTTGAACATTAGATTTGTCAACGAGGCTTTCAATAAACACTTTGTTTTTCCTTCCGTCTATTACTTTTTGTGTATGCACCTCACCGCGTCACTTGCTCTCAAGCATTCTTATTCAGTAAATGATTGTTATAACTTCCTTTACATGCCCTTCAAGTTTGTACCTTGAATTTGGGACCATTATGTATATTAAGAAAGGCTTATGGCCAGTTTTCGATAGTAACAGACTAAAAGAAATCAAAAGTCTGGATGATCCAGAAAGTGAACCTATGTCATGGTCAATTAAATCTTAGCTGTATATTTGTCTTCTCATGGATGCATCGTAAGAGTTTTAAGAAAATTTCGATGGTGGGAGGGACCAGGGAGGTTAAGAAACCCGATTATTGAATGAACTCAATCTGAAGCCTTATTTAATTCAGAAACGGAGAATTTTGAAAGAAAAACTATTATAGGTTCAATTAAGACAGAAAAGCACATTCTCTATCTTTTAACTTAGGAAAAACTGATAACAATATCTGCTTGGGCTTACAAACGAATACACAGTTATGCAGTCAAACATGAAATGCTGGTGTCAGAAGAATCTGATAAAGCAAAAGAATTAAGAATAGTTTAGATTAAAGTATTTACAAGGGTGTAAGACTAGCGTTTAAAATCTCTTCATCATTAGGGAGAGATTTAAAAAATTCTTCTCAGAGTAAAACCACAAGTATATAGATGCCACGAAGTTAAAACTTCCGATAATCTTACTTCATAACCATGGTCTAGTAAAAAAATTAATGCACACCTTATAACATAGATGAACACTTACACTTATACAGAAATTCAAATTCTGATGGGCAATATAATAGAAGACTTTTGGATCAATAAATACAGAAAGACTATATATGAATAAAAATTTGTAAGATGCTAAAAACTTGAAGTTAAACCTAAGATATTATCTTCTCTTTCTATAGATCGCGTAAAAGACGTGATTGTATTTGAAATATTCAGCACTGACTATGCTGCCCCTGTAATCAAAAAACAAGTAATATGAAAAAAGAATTTTAAGTCAATTCCCCTACTTAGGACAACAAAATAAATTGTTTTGTTTTCCTTTTATTAAATAGTTACAATTAATATAAATATGTATATATACGTATGACAGAATCACAATATTAAGTGACAAAATAGAAAGCGATTTGATTTTTCTTGCAATTTTCCATTTTCCTTTCTATATATGCTGCTTGACTACTATTTTTGTTTGTTACTATTTATTCATTAATTAAATTTAATTATTCCAATAAAATAGTAAAAAGAAATCACGTTCTCAGGAATTAAGCCATCCTAGGTGGGATTCGAACCCACTACCTTTGGATTAGAAGTCCAACGCGCTATCCATTGCGGTACAGGGACACAACGAGCGGGGTTTTCCTTTTTATATATGGTGTTGAATTATTATTTTTGTTCGTTATTATTTATTCATTAAATAAATTTAATTAATGAATTAAAATTTGAAAAAAACTATTAACATCAAGTGTCATCCACTACAAGTTTAAAATAAAGTATTTGGACTTGAATGTAAGAATTGGGGACATAAAAATATCCTGAACACCTGATTTATTGGAATCTAAGCTGTATTTTTTTCCAATGTTAATTCTACTGAAAATCAAGTGTGGCTTAGAATAGAAGGCAGAAAAATTCGTTGATTGGAGAAAATTAAACATGATACTTTGACGATTAGAGCAATTACAGATTCATGTATGTATTTAAAACTTTTTAGTTCTGGTAAAATACATTAATTATTCATTTTTTGTTAGTTCTTCTCTATTTTTTTTAATTTCGTAAAAATTAAAAAAAAGGCTTCATAGTATTTCCAAAAGGGCTTTTTACACTATTATTTTAATCTTTTTCCACAAAAACATGTTAAGCATTTGGGAAGGTATATGATTTAGCTTCCATTTCTTAAAAAAAAATACAATAAATCAAAGAAATTATCAAAAAAGTCGACAAAATTTATAAAATGTGTCGACTTTTTTTAAAAAGGAAATAATCTTTAGAATTTTACATGCAACAAAAAAACATTTTAGTTAAAAGATTTGAAGTAAAAAAATGCTGATATCACCTTCTGACAATTTTATTCTCTTGTTATAATTATTGCCTTGAGAATTTTTTGTTCGTTTGTGTAAGCCATGGAAAAGTGAAACAGTACTGAATCGCAGTCAAAACAAACCTCTATTTCCAATCGAAGTAATGAATTTAGTTAGCAACAATAGACGTCACTTAACGGATGAAAGCCATTTCCCAGTCTATTGTTAATCTCTAATTGCAGTACAAAAAGAACAAAATACACTGAGATTGCATTTCTCTAATTCAAAGTATCTAGTATGAATCGAAACGTACAAAAAGCTTGGGATCTAAAATTGTTTTAAAGTACAATACATAATAGTTTTTGAAAACCATTACCTTAGTAATCTGAATAAATTCTATAAAATCTTGTAAGAAGTTTCTATACAATACGTTATTCGATATTGAATTCTTACAAATATAGTACATTCAATTTTCATACAGAGGGAAATCAATTTGAAAGGATTTCTGTTCTGCAAGTCTTTTTCATGCGATTTTTTTCTGTTTTTTTTTTTTTTTTTTTTTAAGTATCTGCTATGATTCTGTTTTAAGCTAATAAGGGAACATTTTCAAATGCAAGCATAAGTAAAGTAAAATTGAAAAGAATCGACCTTCGATACTGTGATTACATTTTGTAGACAGAATCCAGATAAGCCATATAGAAATGAGAAAATGATCCCGAACTCATATTTTAATAATAGAGTTGAAATTCAAATGTTAATAATGAATTCTGTATCATATTTCCATTATGCATTGTTGAACGAATTGAAATGAATTTGTTGTATAGCAGCAGAAGGAATATATCGTTAAAGAACATTTCTCACAATTTTGCTAAATATGGAAGAATAGACATTATACGTCCAGTTTCTCAATACTTTTACTATAGGAAGCATGAAAGTATTTTTATGTACTATAGACATGTAGGTCTTTATAATATGTTTATTTCAATATGCTAACAAAGCAAATATTGTTTTCGTTCTTTTTTATTTTCATTGCTAATATAGTATAAACATTTTGCACTCAATTATTTACAATTATCTATATTTTATATAAAAGTTATAAATTTATATAAAAGTGAATTAATATAAATTACTAAAAGCTGCTTTAACCAGTTTTTTACGGCTACATGATCTTCACCCTTTCTGTGTATGTAACTGAGCAAAATCCTGCTAAAAATCTAAAAATAATGGATAGAGGTTTTAAATCCATTACAAGAAAATCCTAACTCACCTAACAATGCATTCAAAAATGCAAAGATCATGGTGAATCATTGAAAAATAAACAAGTTATTGCCAGATTCTAGTTCCAAATACAGTTTTAAAACTATAATATTACTGGTAAAAAGCAACAATTATTTGCACCAAAACAATTATAAATTAAGCAAATTTAGTTAAGGTATCCAACTACATTGGGAACCGGGATTTTAAAAAAGAGCATAAATGGATAATTGTCATGATATTTAGCGTCACAGATTAGAATACATGTATAAAATTGTTTTAAGGACATTTTGACAAAAAAAAATGATTTAAATGCAATATTTTGGCAAAAAATTAACTTAGAATAATCTTTTTTTCCAAATGTTCTCCTTTTGTGAACAATGCTTCTATTATAATAATATTTCGCCTGCATATAGCTCAGACCTCTCTACAGAGGCTCAACTAGAATGTTTGAAAATTTCACATTATTTTCAGAGTTACCACCAATTTAAATAATTATTGGTGTTTTTTTCTTAAAATTGCTCCCCTCTGTTGTCGTAAAATATGAATAAACCCTCTTCTAAGTTATATATTTCAAAAATTCTAGTTGAGCCTCTATATAGAGGTCTGGGCATTTTTGTCAAAATGTCCTTAAAACAATTTTATAGATGTATTTTAATCTAAGTGACACTAAATATCATGAAAATTATCCATTTATGCGCTTTTTTAAAATCACTGTTCCAAACGTAGTCGGATACTTTAAGTACTGCATTTATAGGAGTAACAATAAGAATATTTTTGCAACTTTCTACACTATGATACTAAAGTAAAAAATAAAATTATTGGAACATTATTTTTAGGAGCTACTGATACGCCATCTATGAATTGAATATGTAGGTAATTAAATGCAGATAAACTTGGAAATATGCGTGTATACGTATTAAAATACATAAATAATGAATTAATATGTTTAAGCCGAGTGAAGCCTTTCAAATTACCTGCCAGAAAGATTAATTAAGCCAGTATAATTTTATTAACAACTTCGAAATTCTAAAGTAACATGTTTATAATTAGTACCACCACACAGACTACACTCAAATTAGCGATAAACCTGATGGTAGAAATTCTCCTTTCAAAAGTGAATATTCACTGACAAGTTAAAGACAAAATTAAGCTTTGTTTTGAAGCTATTAATTACTACGTTCTATTTTTGCTGAGGAAAAAAACCCGCATCTTTCACTAATAACACAAAGCAACTTCGTGTTTCATTTATCCTGCAGTTACTTCATCATTTTCCTTGCGCTCTCCTGCAAACACGTTATCTATATATAGCTCAACATAATAACTGAAGCTACGCTTGTGCGATGCTAATTGTCAAATAAATATCCGTTTTCGGCAAAATTGATGATATTATGGTAAATTACATAGTCATTAACTTTGTCTTGTGATGTCTCATTTCGGCTGTTAATGTTTATCTTATGTTACGGCAAATAAAAATGATTCGTGTTAAATATTTATGACAGTACCAAAAATATATGATGCAGTTATCTGTTTTGTTATGGGTCTTAGAATTATGGGGTAGGCTTATACATGATGGATTATATATTTCTTGTCAATTAATATTCTAATATAATCCATGTAGGTATTTTTTTATAATTTAAATTTTAAGTAAGTATTTAAATAAATCATGATTTTTTGATAGATCAAGAGGAGAAATTATAACAACTGATTGTAATTTAAGTCTGAATTTATTTATCATTTTCGCAAAAATTTTTATTACCTTCAAAAATTTACAAAATTGTTCTTCATCCACAGCGGGGGATTGGAAAAAAATACAGTCGAACCTCCGTATTACGAACTTTTTCCTTTAACGAAGAACATTTCAACGTTTTCTTCGTAAAATAACCTCCCAATAGCAAACTGTATTTTCTATATAACGAACTTTTTTGTTCTTGTGACTCAATTCTTTTCTCCCTGTTTTTAAAATATTTCTGGACATTTAAGTTAATAAATTTCAAGTCTTTCTTTTAACACGTTTTATGGTGATCTTGAATTTGTTTTACCAAGTATCATATTAACACAGAGCAATAAATTTACCGTAATTTTTCTAACCAAAAACTCAAATAAAATTAACAGATTTTAACAGTAATTAAATTTAAGCCCGTATGTGGCAGTGTTTGTTTAAAATTACTTGTTATAAAAGAATGTATGTCCGAAATCACTTGTAGGCTTAAAATTAGAAAATGTCAGTAAAATGCATTAATAAAAAATCATTTTTTAAAGTTCAAAATACACTGTATTCCAGGACGTTACTTTTTCTTGTTTTCCTCTTAAATTTCATTTTGATGGGTAAAATAAATAAAATAGATAAAAATTTACAAAAACAAATTGGGAATAATTATTTTTTAAATAGTATATAGTGACTATAAATTTAAAATTTGTCTTATGTGGTTTCTAAAGTATATTGAACTGTGAGCCTCTACATAACGAATTTTCCATATAACGAACTTTTTTTCCGTGATTTAGTGACTTTGTTAAGTAGAGGTTCTCACTGTATATAGTTCGGTGGTAATTTTTATTCTTAAAAGAAAATGGGGAAAGCGACCATCATCAGTAGTCCCCCCACCTCATAATGTTTCTTATTGTACGATATATATAGAACAAATCCGCCCGTTCATCATAGCAACCCTCAATTACCCTTGCGAAAAAATGCAATAAACCTTAAGAGAATATTTTGAAATTGCATTGGATATTCATAGGATATATATTGTTTTTGAAATTATACCATGCCTTTGTATTACATTTTGTTGTTATCGTTGTATGTTATGAAGAATATAAATTATATATTTTCTTGTGTGTGTTTAAAGAAATTATGATAATGACTTAATTTATTATACTTAAAAACAAACTAATAACATTTCACAGACCGTAAACTTTTGATCAATAATTCTGCATCAATGGAACTTCGAAATCTAAAGATCAGCAGTTGAAGTACCTCAACATTTCAGAAGATAAGATCTTAAATTTAGATTTACAATTCTTTCATCTTCAAAAATAAAAGGGGTTTTACTTATCACAAATTTGTATAAGTAATTAAGTTAACCATTAATTTGATTTAATTATGAATTAATTAAACTTAAATGCAAGAAAAAAATCTTCCTTTGTATGAAAACATGCACATTACGAAAAATGTATAAGTAATATGTAAGTATTCATACTTAAACTCTCAATTTTTCAGAAGCTGAATTGGTATATGAAAGCGAGGATGATGTCCCTTTTTCAAGAACAGTAATTGACTGTGTTATAGATAATTTAAGTTAAAATAAATCACCTAGTTCCGACAGATATAATAACGAACTGATTAAGAAGTTTCGCAATTGTTCTTCTGTCCTCTAGGCACTCTTTAACAACTGTTTGAATTTGGGTGTTTTCCCAAAGATTTGGAAGATATCAAAAATCGCACTTCTTCCTAAAAGTACTGAATTGTCGAGGACGCACATAGAAAATAATAGTTGCATAAGCTTACTCTCTTGTTTGGGAAAGGGCTTGGGAAAACTCTGCATTAATAGACCTAAACACTATTTAAGAAAGTCTAGTTTTTCAAGTGATGACTAGTACAATTTTACACATCAAAGGTCAGCAGAGGATGCCTTGGTTCGCCTTTGTGATATCGTCAAAGAGAGAAAACGCAAAAACAATGTGGCTTTTTAAATATGCTTGGATATTAAAGAACTTTCGATAATGCCTGGTGGCCTGGCATTTTGCACCTGCTCAAAAGTTTCAAAGTTCCTGAAAAAATATTTTGCCTTATTAGGAGCTTCTTACAATGTCGTTCAGCTGATCTTACATTGGGTAATGTCACAAAAAAATCGTGCTGTTTTGGAAAAGGATTGCCCTTAAGGGTCAGTGATGGGACCTTAAGCGTGGAATTTAATTATGAACGATCTTCTTTGCAATATTTCAAAGTTCCAGAACTGTTATTAAATAGCTTTTGCAGATGATGTACTTCTTATTGTTCAATGTCAAAAAATTAGCTTAAAACTTGGAGGTGTAACAATGGAAGAAGTGCAAAAGATTAAGTATTTGGGCGTAATTGTTGATAACAAAATGCAGTGGAAGGAGCATATCTCTCATGTTTCTAGTAGAAGTGAAAAAAATTCTTCTTGGACTGTTAGGAATTTCAAATAACACTTTTGGGGTGAAAACTGATGTTCTTCTATTGATTTATAAGCAAGGTATAGTACCTCTTATATCTTATGCATCGAGAGCGTGGGAACACTCTTTAAGTAAGAAAATTAATAGTAGACGTATTATAGAAGAACGCAACGCAGCTTTTTACTTCGTGTCATAAAAGGATACAAGACTATTAGTTATGAAGCAGTGTTTGCTATTTCTGGTATACTACCTATCGACTTGGTTAATTTGAACAATCTTAATGTTCGGGAAAACTGTTTAAGTACTAGCCTTGGCACGCTGGATGGGACGATTATAGTTTCATTATTACCACACCCTTCATATAGAAAATCTATTGCTCTTGTAACTTATACAAATGAAGTCTTTCAAGAATACAAAACTACTTGTTTCACAGATGGGAGTAAAATGAATGGAAGAGTTAGTCTTGTCTACGTTATTTACGAGGAAGGAGTTTAAAAAAAGTTACTTTCCAGCATCTATTAAAAGACGAATGCTCTGTTCTTCAAGCTGAGCTACTCTACATTAATCTTGCCGTACAAGTGATTCAGAACTCACTCCGTCAGGGCGGAACGTTCAATTTTCTTATCTGCAACGACACACTGTCTTCACTCCATTCTTTGTTCAACGTAAATTCTGTAGAAAAAAACTTGTTGTAGAGGTTCAGTCTATTCTGTACAACCTTGAAGATTGGGACATCCACTTTTCTTATGTTCGGGGGCATAGTGGAAATATCGGCAATGATAAATCGGACCAGTTGGTCAAAGAGGCTACTTGCTAAAATATGAACCTTTCGATGTCTGTGTCATTGCCCCATTGGAAGCTTTTAGCTGGGAAAGAACTGTTTCCTCCTGCAATATCGAATTCTTGGCCTCACCTAAAGCTTTGTGGACTAAAATTTTTTCCGACCTTTGATCAACGGCTAAAATGTAAGAAATTTGCTATTTATTTTAAGTTATCCCAGATTCTAACAGGACATGGAAATTTTAAGAGCTATTTGTGTGTGTCTAGGTGTAATTTAATTAGTTGTGATATTGTTCTTGTGGCCAGGCTGCTGAAACTGCAGGACATGTATTGATGCGTTGTAACCTATATTTTTGTAAAAGAGAAAATTTTAAGAAGGAGTTGAAACGCTTAGGTATTTCCTGTTCTGTTTATTTTGTTGGTCAATTGTACTGAAAGCCTTAATGTCTTAAGAAAATTTGTTTACTGTATAGATTTTTAAAGTTTTATTGTGAGTGTATGTCCCCTTAACTATGTTTGTGTATTTCCTTCCTTTTATTTTATATTTTTATCTTAAATGTATTTTTAAATTTGTTCTAAATTATATAATTGTGTTACCACTTACATCTGTAAGCCTCCTGTTATGCAATGAGGAGTTTTACGAATGAATTAAATAAAAAACTCTATTTCTTGCATATTACACGGGTGTTCAAATTCACTGGTGAATTTTCATATTTGGTGAATTTAAGTACTGGACATATTTTAATGAAATTTGGCTTATACATAGGGTTGATATTTAGGGTTTCTAACTTCCCGGGTTTTTTTTCATTTTCGAAAATTTCCGGAAATGCATCAAAATTTCAGAAAATTTTTAAAAAAATTATTTTTAAATAATATCAATTAATCAAAATATGGATACATATAAATTCCAAAATTAATACTCATTTATGTATTGAACTAAAAAATACAAAACGGAATGAAATGAAATCTGCAAAAGGAAGTATTTCGAAGGAATTAATAATTATTCTGAAGGAAGAACCTATTACAAATTCGAATACATAAAGTTTTACTTAGTTTATAATTAATAAATTTAAAACTATCTCTATTTTGCAGATGCTGTTAACGCATCGATTATTTATTTTCAAATTAATCATATGAACAAAGGAAAAACCCTTCCCCAAATTAAATGTTGTAACTTTTTTTTAGTGAAATTTATCACTTTTAGCACTAAAAGCAAAAATTGTTAAAGTCACGGAAAAAATGTTAAAATTAAAGATTTTGTAAATTAGAAATATCGAAAATAAATTCACAATGAGAAAATAATTATTAAAATTAATGTTCCTTTACTCATTCACGTACGTTTTAAAATTAATCAGTCGAAGCTGAATCAATTATTTCGCGAATGCTGCTACTAAGTAATAAATACTAATAAATACTTGAAAATTTATTTGCTGGTGAAGTAACGCTTACGTACGTTAAAAATATTATTGTACTTGTATAACCGAGTTCTAGTTTATGGAATTGTTATATTATTGTTACAAAAACATAAATAAATATTAATGTAAGAACCTCACACGAAACATCGGTTAAGAAAAATAATAAATAAGAAAAGTTGCAAGTTTGCTTAAAAATATTTTCCCCCAAAAGTGTGCGGGCTCGGTCCCTTCTTTAAATTTTTGATTCGACTAAATAGACAAAATCCGAACTATAAAGACAAGTATCCGAAAAATATTTTAAAAAACAAATTAAATAAATAATAATTTTAAGTATTAGTACTTACGTTATAAACATAAATCAAGATCTCTGAGTTTTTATCAGATTGATCGTGATGGTGGACAACGAAACGCGCGTGATTTCTTTCAAAACTAAATACTTTTTGTTAACGAAGCCATGTTCGATAAACAGATATGAATTGTTGACAAGTTAGAAAAATTCTCAGTAACCCTACGGGGTATGCTCTTCCTCTTATTACTCTCTTAACCAGTGCCGCAATGGAGAATATTAGAGCCCCCTTGAAAGTCAGGTTTGGGGCGGCAAGCCGTACTTAATGTCAGTCAGGCTTTGGGTCCCGAACAGTCCTGCCCCCCCCCCACACGATGCGGGGACTGTGGGGTGTACGTTAGGCCCCCCGCTCTAACCCTACTACTGGGGCAACGAGCATTCCTCCTTCCAGGAAGTTCGGGATGTACGACTGCAAAATGCCACAATACAGTCAGTTAAAATTTATATCAAAGGTTGAAATGCACAGTTAAATCAAAAATAACAACCTCCTAGATCAGTGTTTCTCAAACTTTCAATGTTTGCGACCCAATACGCAATTACAATTTGCATTGCGCCCCCTCCATACATAACGATGAATTGAATTCAATAATACTATACTTTGACGCTAAGCCAACAATACGACTTTGGTCTTTTAAGTCCAACCCCCGACGTATATAAATGTCTAGCTCAGCCAGAGTGTTAAGTGCCCCTAGACGTATATATACGTTTTTCCGAAGTACTATCTTTTCTGAGAACTGCTATCCATAAAATTGTTCCGAAGGCTTTGGAAAGCAATAAAATGACCTTGACGGTGTTTTCAAAGGATTTACTTATTTCAGAGGATTTGATTATTTATTCCTTTTCTACCTCCCCTCAATACACCACATGCGCTTAATAAGTGCTAAACGGAGGAGTTGGGAGAACGAATCACATAATTTTTAATTGGCATTTAAGGGATTAACCCTTCAAGCGGTCTGCACGTAAAATTCCGCCATTCCAGATATGCTTTTTCTGCCTTCAAGCAAGATTCCCAAAAGCGGCCGAGCCGCACGCACTCTTAAAAATACGGCTCAAACGCTTTTGAGAACCCCACCTTAAAGCAAAAAAATATGTGCGGTGCATTTTTGAAACATCTCCAGAATGGCAAGACTTTAAGTGCAGACCGCTTAGAGGGTTAATTAAAAACCGTATACAAATTATCAAGAAAAGTGTTAATGTCGGCATATAATTTTATATATGACAAATCCATGGGTAATTATTAAACTTATCAACTTAGTATTGTTAAATTAATTATAGAATAGATTGTGCAGTACTGATAAATTTATAAGTTTATTATAGTGTAAATGAGTATTTTATTTTTTATTATGTCAGAATGTATTTGTTTGTTTACTTTCAGAAATTTAACATTTTTAAATAACCTTTTGTTTCCAACTTTTCAATATGCTCGCGCCCCCCTCGTAGGGTTATCACTTCCCCCTAGGGAGTCCACCCCACAATTTGAGAAACACTGTCATAGATTATTTAAGTCTCATGCTATCCCCGGGAATGAAGCATTATTCCTGGGAATACAAAAAGTTCGGAAATCTTAGGGTTTCTGGAGAAAGAAACCCTAGTTGATATAATACAAAAAGTAACCATTCAATAATTATAATACACACACATGATTCTGCACACATGTGTAACACTTCTACTAGACGGAAGGTATGAGACATCTACTTCATATTAGAAGAAAAATATGGTGATACAGATATACTGGAATTGCACCGTAGTTCTATTCCAGAAATAAATATGAGTTCCTCTCTTTTCCCAATCGGAAAATAGCGTGGTAAAAGAGCAGAAGAGAGACGAAAGTGATGAGATGAAGATTATGAGACGAGCAATCGATATAGTTCGACATGCCATTTTTGACAATATTTTCATATTTAATTCTTTAATTTTTTGGCTCCCTTGTAAATTATTATCTTTCATAAATGTATATTTACAGCATAATTGTATATTATACTGACTATTGCCACTCTACACACATATACATTGATATCCCAAAATTAAGAATATGGTTACCTCTTTCAGTAAGGTATGAAATTGCAAAATCAAAGTAAGTCCATCGTTCTTAATTAAAAAGCTATTAAAAAAGGGGAACAGTTGAAGAGTGAATAAAAATATATTTGTTTCACTTGATTTATGAAAATGACATATAAAGGAGAAAAGGCGAAAAATTCATCTACAGCTGTAAGAAAAGAAAGCTAGCTGCTTAAGTCTAAGCATTGCCCAGTTCCTGAACATTCACGTCAGTAAGCATATCTACTCATGCTATGCTGTATAGACAGGAGCACTATCATGTTGAAACAGAAGTAGACTCTCTCTGAACTACTGTGAATTTGTCTAAAATGTCAAAAAAGGATTTCTTCTTGAAACTTTCTTACACAGAAACCAAAATATTCTGGCTAAAAATTGAAAAACGTCTCAGAACGTTATGCCTTCACCCCCAAATTTCACTTGCGGCACAATAAATTCAATTTCAAAGCGTTCTCTAGGCATATTTTATGCCCAGACTCATCCACCAGATTTCCAGATAATATAAATTTATTCATCATTAAAACACATAACACCATTGCTCTCGTCAGATGACTTGAAAAAAGGTCGTCGTGCCGCCGATTATATGATGTATTGTTAAATTTTGCAATACTGTAAGCGATGTGATAATGTAAATAGAAGTTCTTTCATCAGAAACAAAATTTCTGCTGTCATCGTACTGATGTTAAATCCAGGGGCTTCTTGCAATTCTTGACGGACTTTTTCGGCTGAATCCATGTAATTTATTTAACAACTATCTCAATGGTTCGCAATCACTGTTTACTTGACGACATTGTCTACCAGATCGTGGATAAATCAGTGGCGTAATGTACACCCCTCCCCCTCCCCTAAACGTGGTATCAGCTGGGCCAGGATTCTAGGAGTCCCAAAGCTTGACTGACGCAAAGTACGTATTTGGACTTGGACTCAAAGCCTGACTTTGCTGGCGCTAATATTCTCCGTTACGCCACTGGGATGGACAGTTATAACACTTGCACATTTCCACTTCATTATGACATCATTAACAGTAGAACGAGGTACTTTTAACACAGCAGAAATGTCACGAACAGACTCTCGATAGCAGCAACAAACCATCACTTCACCACGTTCTGAATCATTTAGCTCGCGTTTTCCTCCCAATGTACTTTTCTAGTAGTGAAATCGTAATTGCGAACTCATTTGAATTCATTTATACTTGTCAACTTGACGTCACTGGACAAGTCTACTATTTCGAGAGGGGATCGGATACTTCAAATCACACAGTGTATTTACAGATATGTGTCTACGTATTTTCTCGTATATGTGTACATGTATGTATAGTTAAGTGTATATGTATTAAAATTTACAAATATTTATGTGTAAAAATTTACAAATACAAAGAGTTAAATATTAATGAACTATAAAATAAAAACACTTGAATTATTATGGATTATTTAAGGCTCCTAATTAATAGTTTTAATTGTAAATATATTTGTAAATACATAGCAAATGATAATTGTTCCTGTACAGAGACAAATTTTTGAAGGTATAATAAGCTTCCGTTATTATATAATCAATATTCTAATAATTATTTTATTATTGTTAATTAAAAATTATTTGGCCATTTATTGAACAAACAAATGTTTTGCACTTATTGTGTCTAATCACATATTATTTAGGCAATAATTTTGGAACTGTACTATTTCTCTCTCTTACCTGATAAATTATTTTAAAACTTTTTTAAAGAGAATAAAAATTTGCGAATTTTATTCGATTATTCATATATAAAACTTTCCAATCCCTATTTTTTAACTCTCAAATACCAAAACCTGTATAAATCATAAAAGTTTTGTTCAATACATATTACAGATAATACAATTTTGTTTCCAGAATATTTCTTGCTTTGTTTTTAAAGGAAAACTAAAATATTTTTATAATCTTTGTAACCTGTCAAAAAGAGTTATCTTTTCGATCAAAAATGTTGAAGCAAAGAATGTATTTTGGCTTTCTCTTTCTTTTGATAGTCCGTTGTAAATCCATTTTGTTCCATAACAGAGGCAAATTTTATTCTGCTGTATAGATGATAAATTATTAAAATAATAAATTCCGAAAATCTTTTACTTCATGGAAACTTCGATATATTCTTTGAGTTTTTATTCAAATCAAACGTTTTGATAAAAAAAAAGATTTGAGTTTTTTCCTATTATATATTATTCTTCTTAAATTTTTGGACGTTTCTATATTCTTTATCTTTGAAAATTTTAATTTGAAAGTTTTGTGTTTGGTTGCATTGAGTATCAATTAATAATAAGTTATTATTGTAGTGTCGATTAAACTATTATGTATTATACTATAAAAAATATATGTATTGTATTTACACATGGAATTCTTATATTCTTATATTTTCAAGCAATACATGCATTGGTTGGGTTGGTAGATTAGTTGGTTGGTTGCCATGGACAATACGTGTGTGTGTGTGAATAGGACCGAATGTCCTTTGGACACTATCGGCAATCGAATGCAGTTATCTTCGTATAAGTAATCACGAGGGTTGTAGGTATTGTTTTGAAATTTTGCCAAAATGGCAGGTTAGAAGAAAAGATGTTATGTGTAAAGCATTCTGTGTTAAGTCGTGACATTGTTTGCAGAAAGAGTACTTTCTTGTCCCGCTCTTCTGAATTTGCACGCCCTTAAAGTGTCCTGTTCTAAGTGTAGTTAATATGTTTTCTAGGTATCTATTTGCTTTAATTTCAGGCGTTTGTTGATTCAGCGTGACTTTCCTATTGAAAAGTCTGCATATTGACCAGTGAAATAATTATAAAGTCCTTCTATATATAGAGAGATTATCTTAAAATCTTTACAATAACTTAATATCACTGAACCTTACAATACATGTATTTGAATTATTAAAATCTATATTTTTCAATATAAAAAAAAAATCTTTCTCTGGAAGTAAATGTTTACTAATGTGTATAGAAACTAATGAAAAGAAAATAATGTGGCCATGTGTGAAGAAATATGTTTAATGTTTTCCACTTGACTAAGTATTTAGTAGTATTTAAGAATAAGCCCTCTTGTTAACATTATCTTACATTCTATTAATTACATCAGGGGTATTCACCCTTTTTTCCTGCCGGGCCACGTACACATGATAATTTTTTTAAGAAGGCCACACACGCATGACAGGTATTTCACGCGGGTCGCAATATGAGGGTAATGAAAAAAATATATGAGATCAAAGCAACATTGGACAAAGCAAAATTGATTAAAATATTTAAATTCATTCTTGTCTTTTATTTTAATACTAGATTAACCCTTCTATCAAAAACACACAAAAAATATTTACTTTTATGCCTTTTTTACTGAGTTTTAGAACAGTTTCGATTTTCTTTCATCCATGAACAAACCTTTTGCTTACATTCTATTATAAAAAAAAAGCAAATTGATAGTAAAATTGATAGATTTAATTTCTTATTGATAGAATTTCCCTTTAAAATTTTAGTAAATTGTTCTCCAATAATTGAATTTCTTAGTGCAATGGACCATTACCAGGCCAATCAGAAAAAGCCGGTGAGCCACATGTGGCCCACGGGCCGCAGGTTGAGTATCACTGACTTACATCATTAAAACAAGATAAATTACAATTTAATTCCCCATCATCAATTTTCAGTACTAATTTTATAACATGTGTATTAAATTAATTATTCTACCTTAATTAACATAGTACCATTTGTTTTCGATCTTTTTGAAAATGAAACGAAACTTTATTTAAAATAATCCTTCTATAATCTATAAATTTATATTATAATAACAATATAAATGGAAAAATACGGTAATATATTAAAACAGATCAGAATAAAGAGTAATATCTGTTAATTCCATTGAAAGAGTATTTCTATTCATTCTATTTTGAAAATTATAAAAATACTTATCATTTTGTTATAATCTTAAGAAACATAAATGCCATACCTGTTGTGAAAAATGTCTTGTCATTTGTTATTTAAATTCAAGAACCATGAAAGTGTATGAAACTCATTGGAATATTATCGGAGAAAATGTGGCAAGTGTCGGAATGTTGTAAATATCTTAAGATAGTTGGACTAAAATGCACGATATGAGCGCTCTTTCGTCAGGAATGATGAATCGGTATGGAATGCTGCTAAAAAAAGTTCGAAAAAGTAGACGCTGTTGAATTTTATCAATTGTAAATGAGTACCCCGCGAAATTTCCAAAATTTTTACGTGTTAAATTGAGACAGAAAGCTCACATTTAGTTGGAAGCAGTGTTCCTGGGATCCAAAAATGCCGACTGAACCACACAAAACAAACGTTTAGCCGCTGTTTGACTTTCATCATCGAAGACAATAAAATTTTTTAAGTCGTATTATAACGGGTTTACTCGCGTTCTTCATACTAATCCTCTAAGGGGAAAATGGTTCTTTAAATATTATTCTATTGAAAACTTTCCTCCGAAAACAACGCAATTTATTCAAATCAAGGCTTGTATTTAAATATTAACTATCGAGTTCGAAGAAGAGAAAGGTTAGCAGCTAACAGGATAGCAAGTAGTGATTAACGTAAAGCTAGGCGAGAGCACTTCTTAGATTATTTGATTAGTAATAATATTGACGATTTGGTGAATTATTAGTAAATTGGATTCGGGTTGATTTGAATTAGATTAACGTAGAAATTATCTACAAATATTAGAAGGTGTATTGCCAGGAATTGCTAAGAGTAAGTGATCCGATTTATAATTATATCTCCAATCATCTCGCCTACATCGCTATTGCTCCCATATTTATCAATTGGTGTATTTCTTAACTTGGGTTATTGAAATTTGTAACGTAGTTGAGAATTGTTAATAAATTGTGTTTGTATTGACTATGGCTAATCTTCCTTCTATCCCTCTTACAGTAACAGATGGGTTCGTCCATCTAATATAATATTCTGTAAATATGGATGGAGTTCTTTGAATATAAATTTTTATTTCAAGGTTACAAATTAAACTCTGACATAAGCGCGCACGATACTTAACATGATTTGATCTTGCTCGTAGAAACTCCTCAGTAATCAGTGCTTTTATTTATTTATATTACATTTTCCTCATCAGTTTTTATAATTACACGTTCAAACATTATTTTATATGCTTCATTGCCTGATAAAATTATTCTAGTTTCAAAACAAAGTAACTTTGTACTGTCAGAAATATTAGAAATAATAACCGAGAATGTTTAATTTAAAAGAAATACGTTTTTATATAAATGTGTGTGTGTGCAATTACAAAAAAATCGTGTACATTTCTATTTGTCATTTTTTGTATTAAGTATGTATCATTAAATTAACACATATTTTCTTTTCACTTAAAATACAATATATAATATAATATATGGAGTACTTTGTAATTAATACGCATCACACTATTTTTTTCTTTTAATTGTGAAATTAATTTAGATTAATAGATCAAACCCAAATATTCTTTAAAAATTTTATTTGTGCAAACACAATTTGAAAAATACTTTAATACTCAAGAATAAAAAAGAAATAATTATTAAAAATTTATTCTAAAAGTATCAATGGAATAGACTTCTACTTTCTTGAATAAAGAAAAAAATTAAAACTTTTTTAAAGCTTGCATCTGGAAAAAGTTTGAAATAAGTCTATCCATGTGATTTTTCACTAAATGTTCAACCCAGCTGGAAGTTCCATTTTTGCCCAAATGTTATCTATCATCTGGAAAAAAAAGTTTTCCCTTTGTACAATATGTGATCTTTTCTAACGTTCTTCCGCCATTTTTCATTTTTCAGTTTTTCATCGATGATAGGAGACAAAGAGTTATGCAGTAAAGTTTCAAGAAGCTACTGCGAGTTATTTATCTTGAGTTTACCAAATACTCGTATTTGAGATCTAATTTTAGCTTATTTTTTTAATATATTTTATTTTAGTTTTTAAATATTTAAAAGATATATCAAAAATCACATGCTGATCAAGATTATACATAACCATTCAAATTTCCATACTAGAATTTACAATATGTTTTGAAATTTTATATATTTACAAATCTAGGATTGTATAAATGTGCTCAATAAAGAAAAAAATCATCACACTTTTCAGCTATTTTAATGAGGAAATCCCTTTAACCTTACTATTTTAATGAAAAATCCCTTTATAAACTTTACTATTCCTTTCAATCTGATTTAATATGAACAGAAGATGTAATAAAGAACATGATTCGTTGTTTTATAGTTTAATTTCCTTTTATATTATTTAACCTTGCTCTTTTTCCATCGTACTTTCTATCAATGTGACCCGAACGTTTAAAACTCCTCGTAAGCCTATAGAAAATCAAAATTTTCTGGAAAATTATTTCTATAATGTACGTAAATAATTTTAATCAGATAAATTTATTTATTTTGTAAAAATAATAAGTGCTTAAGTATATTTCGAAATAATTAAGAACCATAACAAGCGATGGATTTAATAAATCTTACCTGTTATTTTGTTTTTATCTTGGCTAGTAAAAAGTAGATACGAAATACAAGAACATTTTTATTTACAGTTTGAATTCATAATTTTAGCCGCATTATTATTATGTGATATACTACAGATGAGCAGATTGTATGCTACTCACAAGTAATTCGCTGTAGATGTTCGAAGAACATTTTGCCCTTTATCTTGAATCCGTTTCGAATATTTTGAATGGCTCTTTTTTAAGAAAAAAACTATTGCTTAAATGTATACGGCAGTTAAAAATTTATGAGAATTTTCTGAAAACAACTTAATTTTGTGTGCAGTTATTTTCCTCCAATATTTAATAAGTGCTTTGAAAGAAAAAAAAAATATCTAATACACATAAATGCATATACCTGCATATGTATAGCTTGTGATTAAGAATTAATTAAACGATATAAAGGTGATTATATAAGGATGTATAGCTCCTGTATTGTGTGTGTGTGTGTGGCCTATTTTATCTAATATCATTTCCGGTTTTTATCGTCTGTAACACAATAATCTTGATGTACTATGATCTTAAGAATAACATTTTTTTATCCTAAGAATATAATTAACGACTGTAGCATTTAGTTAATTTGATGTTTTAATTATGCTATGCATTCTTTTTTATTTATTCAGGTAATTTGTTTTTTCATGTTACCAGTCATAATAATGTTTTTTGGAAGCTATGAGTGTTAAATATTAGTAGAAAAAGCAGTTTTAATATTATCGCACAGAAATTAGTTTACGAGATAATTATTTAATTAGTAAGATTACTCACAAGTCTAAATTTTATATATATTTCTGCTTTTGAATTTTTTTTCTTTTCAATCTTTCTATACATGTTCAGAACATGGAAGGTATATGAAATTTACTGTTACATTAAGTCAATATTGTAATTCTGTATTTAAAGGGTTTATCCAGCGTATACTGTTAGAAAGACCGAAGACTTATTAAAGTAATTAATTGCTCATTCAACTATCACATTTCATTGGTGGTAATATAACCTTTGAAAAGATTCGCTCTAATTTTACCATAGATTTCAAGAACATCATTTTTATATATAAGAGATATTTTTCTTTACTTGTCTATACGAAATAACTGCATCTCATAAATTGTGCATTGGCTCTCCTTAAAACTTGGGTATGCACGCTTTAAATCAATGCTTCTTAAACTTTCAATATTTGCGACCCAATTTTCTATCATAATTTTCATCGCGCCCTTTCCATGCGGTAACATTTTGTTGAATTCAATAATAATACACTTTGTCGTAAAGCTACAATACAACTTTAATTATAAACCGTACAAATTATCAAGATAAGTATTAAATTTTGTGTATAATGATATATATGACAAGAGCCCATGGAGTTACTGGTAATTATTAAACTTGTTCTTAATACAGTATTGTTAAATTAATTATGAAGTACATGTACTGATATATTTATAAGTGTATTGCATCAATGTAAATGTGTATTTTATTTTTCATTATGCCATAATGCATTTTGATTTGCTTTCTTTCAGTAAAGTAATAATTATTTTTAATACTCTTTTCTTTTCAACTTTTTGTTATACTCAGTTTGAGAAACACTACTTTAAATAATAACGATAATTATATGTACGCCCTAAAATTTACATTGTATACTGTTTACCAATTTTACATGAACAGATTTATAACGACTACACCCAAAGGGATAGATATTTAACAATATATATAGGGGGAACCAAAAGTGTCTTGCCCTGAATATAAATTTTTAATGTGCTCAAATTATTGTAATTAGACTTTTGTTGTTTTTTAACGATATGTTGTAAGTATTATTATAAATTTTTTAAGCGCACTTGTCTCAATAAAACTTCATCATGTGCTTCCTTGGTAGCTCGGAGAATGTCTAAGTGGTTTCCAGTTCATGTCAAGTGTTAAGATCAGCAGTTGCTTCACTCAAACTCATCCTGCCTTTGCTAGTAATATACTTAAGGTATCCGACTACGTTCGAAATCGTGATTTGAAAAAAGCGTATAAATGGAAAAATTTCAAGATATTTAGTGTCCCTTTGTGAAATATTCCCCCTTGGGTGATACCTCCCTTCTAAGGTAACTTCGTGATCTAGAGGTGTGGGATTGAATGAAGAACCATGCGTTGTCATGATCTTAAAATGTCTTTATTAAGATCTTAACTTTAACTCTAACAATAATAATATTTATATTATAACTTAGCGGATCTGAGGTGAGAAAACACACAATACGTATTACCAAACAAGCGCAATCTTAACCACTATATTTCACTTTCCCTTCTATTCCTAATCTCTGTTTATATCACAGTTACTAATGGATACCAGAATTATCCTACCTTAATTTCTTGCTTAATCACAATCCTCTCGGATCCTCAATATCTATGGATTAACTCGCGTGGAATTGGATTCACCTTGACTTGATCGTTCTGTCACGGATAGCTTAACAATCAACGATGGCTTTCTTCTCTTCCTTTAATTCACGCGCTTAAACCATACTAGCATAATCACTCCCTCATAGGTCATACGCTTACGTTAAACTTCTGCTTCTTATAAGGTTTCTAATTTGCATGTTAACGTTTCGCTTCTGGATTGGGTTGGAAAGAATTTGCCTTTTTTGACTCCATAGAACCCAAGAGGAGATTTTAGTAGAAAACGCGATGAGCCCATTACAACTTGGATTAGAACACATGTTTAAAATTGTTGTACAAATATTATTAGAATAGAAAATTATTCAAATGCAATATTTTGGCAAAAAATAAACATAGAATTACCTATTTTCAAAACATTCCCCTTATATGAAAAATGCTTCTATAATAATAATAGTTTGCTTACATAAAGCAAGGATTTCTTTAGAGGAGTTGAACTAGGAATTTTGTGAAATTCACATTATTTTCAGAGTTCTACAATTTAAATAATTATCGGTGTTTTTTGTTGAAATTTCTCCACTCTGATGTATTAAAATACGGATAAATCCTTTTCTAAGTTATATTTCACAAAAATCCTAGAGATCAGGCTCTATACAGAGGTCATAGCTATATATTTTCAAAATATCTTTATTATAGAAGTATTTTCCATAAAAGGAGAATAGGTAATTCTGCGCTCATTTTTTGTCAAAATATTGCATCTAAATAATTTTCTATTCTAACAGTTTTCTTAAAACAATTTTCTATTCTAACAGTATTCTTAAAACAATTTTACACACGTATTCTAATTGAAGCGACACTAAGTATCTTGAAAATTATCTATTTATAAGCTTTTGCAAAATAATAGTTCCGAACGTTGTCGGATACCTTAACGCTGGCTATTTCATTAATATTTCATACCATCTCTTTATTGATTTAACACCAGGAAATATTTGCTTCCATAACAGCGTCAAAATTTAGCCTCAATATTAATGCGCGATTTCACTTCGTGAGACCAAAGCATACATTGGGCTTTTTCTAGAATCGACGCCATTTCGAACAAAAATAAGTCTTTCTTAGAAATATTTCCCCGGAGCATTCGTGCGTTATACTGCACAATAAAGCGACTAAAACTGACCTATTCAATAATGCCAGAAAAAAAAAGTTACATTATTACAGTTAAATACGTTTAAGAGGAGTCGGAAACCTCTATACGGACAACGTTAAAGTGGCTGTTTTCGATGTACCTTTTATCAAAATCTGTTAAATGTACATGCTTGAAATTTTTCAGAGTTAAAGTATATCTTTCTCATTATACTTAAATGAACTTTTAGCTAATTTTCAATTTTTTAATAATTTTAAAATATTTTATAAGGCATAGTGAAATGTAACCTATTTTTCACATAAAAAAATTTGTAAAAAATAAATTTTCAGTTTTTTACAAAAAGCTCATTTTAGTATATATTAGCGATCATTACGAATATGTCATAAGAAACTTACATTCCTGTGAGCATTAATTTCTCAGAAAAGGTACATCGAACATCAAAAATTTACATTTTGAGATAAATGAACTTTTATGTGTATAATTACTTTTTTATTAAAACATTTCTCCCCATATTCCAAATGATTTACATTTTTTTTTAAATTTCATCATCCTCTCTCTTCCTTTTAAGTCTGTTTTCTTTCCTAACTCCCTTTGTTTTTTTGTAAATATGAGTATTTAACTTTTAACAGAATCTTTTTGTCGGGGCGCTCCACTGGCTGTAACGTGAAATCACCAAGCTCAATATTAAATTTTCTCAAAATTTCTGATTTTGTACATTTCTCGTATTAAATGATGAAATTGCGTCATATGTACCCAATGATATTTCTTCTATTTGTACAAATATTTTCTTCGTACACGAGACCATATTACGTTGTTTACTCTTTCAATGGGATTTTGTATACCTCTATGTAAACACTTTTTTAGCAATTCTGGATTAAAAATTTTAATTTCTATCATTCAATCAACTTTTAAACAAAAACAAAATACTTTGCTTACATTTTTCGCGCCATTTAAAAATAGGTTTTAAGGGCTTCTAAAATTATCCTAGAGGTTAAAGTAAGGTATTCTTAGAAAGGTTATGTAATCTATACCATTTGAAAATGTAAAAATCTCAAAATTGTCATATTAAGAAAATTTTAGGTTTCCAACACGCCTTAACGCGAAAACGCTTGAGACGAAATATTGTTTAACACGATTTAATACAACGGTCCCAACAACCTATTATGTATTTTCATACATTTTTTCTCTATTAAAACGAAACAAAAACTGCTTAGCGCGAAAATATTTCCCTTCTGGGAATGAACAAAATACAGAAACGACAGGCCGAAATTTGATAAATTTTCCGTATTATTGGACTGTCCAACTGTATCATTAGAAGAATTCGTCGCAGTAGAGGCTGATAATGTGTGTACAACCCCAATTATGACAGACAAAGATATTTTGGAATTTGTTTAAAAAATATGATCGTTAGAGATGCCAACGAGGAAAATGAGATGAATAATGCAGTTCCTGATCCCATGTAATCCGAAATGATGAACATCATGAAAAATAGGCGCAGTTATTTAGATGCACATTCCAATGGTAAAATAAATGACAAAGTGGACTAAAATGAACACTTTGTTGACAATTTGAAGTCAAAATAGACAATGCAAAGAAAAAATTTATTATTAACTCAAAAAATGTTTTGTTTTTCAAAAAACTTGAAAATTTTGCATTTAATTTCATTAAGTTCTTGTGAATGTTTTTGTTTCATTTATTTTTATTGAATACACACACATATATATACATATCTATGTAAATAAAATATACTCTAATAAATCTAATTTTGCTGAATACATGTTTTCTTTGTGCAATATCCTTTAACACACAAATTTCTTCTAACACGAAAAAATAATTGAGTCTCCTCGTCTTTGTGTTAAGCGATTTTCACCGTTTATCAAACAGTTATTTTGTAATGATTTTTTTATAATCTGTGCAAGACTTTTGGCACAACCTACATTTCGAAAATTGCCATTTCATCGGCAGTGCCAGATTGAGGCATTTCATCGTGGCAAAGGGATAGTTAGTACGCTAGTTAACTCAGTAGCTAACCCCGGGCTAGTTAGATAGCCCAGGGTGAGCCGTAGCTTTAAGCACCATACAGGTGACAGTACGTTTTGGCTCGTTTCAACTCCAATTTTGTGAGAGAACACCCTGGAAGTGGTCAGGCTTTCCTTTCTCTCTTTCCCTTCCACCAACTTCACGGCCACGTTAACCTAGTGGTCAAGGTAACGGACTCGTGGTTATGAGTTCCAGTCCAGTACCACTGAAGACCTTCCGTGTAGGGGAGTGATGCACGTTAAATCGGGAGAAAGGTGAAACTTCCTTCCATTGGTGTGGTGTTGTAATTAGGAGAGGGAGTCGCTAGCTCAGGTGTCGTTCTTGTCACTTGATCATGGTTCAAAATTACGAGGTCTGTCGTCCAAAGCCCTGGTGTAGCTGAACTGTGCGATGTTAATATTCACTCACTCCCCCACTTACCAACCTCACGAGAGGACTTGCGGCTTGACGTATATTTAGAGTACCCTGATGCTGCAAAGGTACTATACACTTCAAACAACCATGTCTTCTCCGGGATTCGAATGGCACATTGGCACTAATAACTATACCAGATGTTCGGCTCACTTTTTGTGTATGAACAGATTAAAAAGCAATATCATAATCGTATTTAAGAAAATTTAAATTTCTTATTTAGAGATGTTTATGTTAAGAAATTTCTTTTTCTTCAGGTATTTTAATATGAGTAGGTACTTCAGTGTCACATTCTAGCCCGAAACTTCTTTTATGCTTTCTTAAATTATTCATATATTTTTAAATTTCATTTCAGTGGTGTAATGTTACGTTAAAGTCTCATGATAGTGTAACAAATAAAACAAACAATCTTCGTGTCTATTAATTTTATTAATTTGTTTCTTGTCAAATAACCAAATTGATATTTCCTCTGATCTTCAATAAATTAATCCAAACGTTTCTGACTATTTCAGAGTTTATTAATGTGTCACTTACTTTTCGAATACTAAATAATCGTGAAAATTTGCAAGTAACAAAAGAGAAAAAGAATTATTTCAGAACATAACCCTGAATGATACAAGTACAGCTTTGAAAAATGTGCTGTAAAACATATGAATAAACAAAATGCTTTCCAGAGATATATTATTCAATTCTCACTCCATTAAAAAAATAGTAATATTTAAGTATCTTAAAACCAAAGTATTTCAACTGTTAAAACTATACTTTCTATACCTATAATTTGACATGTTTATAATTTATACTTTTATTTTAATATTTGTAACTATTAAAACTGTAATTTACAATTTCAGTTAATGATAATTTTACTATGCAACATGTTCACAAATTTTTACTGACTTATTTTAGTTCATAATTTTTGGAATGATCATGTTCAACGAGCGTTTCTCAAACTGTGGGGTGATTCCCCCTTTAAGGAGGCGTGATAACCCTACTAGGGGGCCGCAAGCATATCGAAAAGGGGAAAATAGAATATTTAAAAAATTACAAATTTACTGAAAGGAAGCAAAACAAAAAACACTTTCTGACATAATAAAAATAAAATAGATATTTACAGCGATATAATATACTTATAAATGCATTAGTATTGCACACAATGCATTTGATAATTAATTTATCAATACTAAGTTAAGAAAAAAATTAATAATTACTGATGACTCTCATGGGCTTGTCATATACAAATTTATCTTGAATAATTTGTACGGTTAATAATTTATTGTACCTTTAGCGACAAAGTACATTATTATTGAATTCAATACATTATTATTGCATGGAGGAGGGCACGAGGAAAATTATGATTGAAAATTGGGTCACGAGTATTGAAAGTTTGAGAAGTATTGTGTTAAACAGTAAAAAACAAGCTTTAAAATCCAGACATTACAATCACCATTTATGCTATAATTCCTATACATTATCTATTGGATGTATAATTTAAAGCCATGCAAATGTTTCTTATGTCTCTTATGCGTAAATGATTTTATATATATAACAGAAAATTAAGCAATAAACTTAGTAAGAAAAAAGAGATTATATATACATATATACAGTTGAACCTGTTTTTCTGAGGTTGATAGGGACCGCATAAAAAAATCACTCAAAAAATATTCAAAAATTTCATAAATTCTTACATATAATAAACTAATTCGTGGAAATACTACAAAAAACTTTTTTTATGCGGTGGATAGGGACCGCATAAAAAAAAGTCGCATTTATAAAATATGCTAATTATTTACGAAATTTATGTAAGAGTACTTCCATAACAAAATAAATAATTAAATATTACACATGGAAACATTTTAAAAACATATAGTTTCTCATTGGATATACGGATAAGTCTTTAAAATGCACATACATAATTCATTGCTACTCATCGTAATCCAAAGTCCTGTAATGAATAAGTACAAAATCGTTTTCGTCACTTGAAGGTTCAATTTCAATTGATTTATTTTTTGGCAACATAAAGTAAGAGATAAGTTTTTGTGACGAAGGATGGGTGCTCACACACACACACAGTTGCTTGTAAATGTCACGATAACTAGCTATACATGATTGAAGCCCATTTTGGAATTTTATACTCCTTTCTTAACTGGTATCTATTATAAGAAAATGATTTTCCAATTTGTTCGAAAGCTGGATCCTTGCATATTTTTATCCGCCCTCAAAGAATCTGTCTTCTTGTCCGTCTTCATAATTTATCAAATTATTGATAATGTCACTGTCATTGAAAGTATCGTTTTCAATCAAGCGCGGGCTGCTGAAGCGTTGAGAGAAAGCAACTAAATGCTCATTGTCGGGAGACTGTTCATAACAAATGAACAGAGTGTCTTGAAGTGTCTACATTTCAGTGGCGTAACGTACACCTCCACATCACGGGGGAGGCAGAACTCTAGGAGTCCAAAGCCTAACCAACGCTAAATACGTATTTACCCAATTTATAAAATATTAAAGGCAAAACCTGACTTTCAGGGGGGTGTCCTAACATTCTCCGTTACGCCACTAGTATATAGATAGAAAACATTAAAGTGGCGACAAAGCCATTGAAATTCATACACCGCATAAAAAAATCGCACAAAAAGGAAATCGCATAAAAAAATACCACACAAAAATAAGTTCGACAGTAATATATATATATATATATATATATATATATATATATATATATAAAATCTTTTTTGTTACCAAATTTATGGCTTAATTTTCTATTATACTGTAATTTATGGCATTTTTCTTACAAAATTTATTACAAGTAATATAGTTGTGAAAATTATAAGAATTAGAAGGCAATTACATGCAAGAAACTCCAGGTTGGATATTGGGAGTGAATTTTCGATAATGAAAAGAGAATCCCATTTATAAAATGTTTTATACTTGAATAATCAGAATATATCTATGTGTGTGTGCGAATTATTCATGCATTATACAATAGAAAGCTTTCAAATTCAAGAAAAATGCATATAAAGCGTTTCAAAACTGCAAAGCTAATAAAATTAATATTAATACAAGATTTTATTTACAATATATCTTTGCAAAATATTATAAACTTATTTAAGAAAAAGTTATTTATGATGTTTAAAGTAATAGTAGATATTATAAAAGTTAAAATTCAAAAATTTATTTTTTGCCCTACTGGAACATAAATTGATGGTTAAAATGTAATCAAAAGTAAAACATAAAACACAAAGTTACATTTAATATAAAGAGATAATACCTCCCCTAAATGTGTTTAAAACATGGCTGTTCGATTATGTATTGTTTATTTAAGCAAAATTATAAAACGTTTGTCTGGGAATTTTCTTAAGAAAAAATAAAGCTGGAACAAATAGTAATATTTTAGAAAATAAACACGCTATCTTTTCTTATTTCCCTACAGAAGTGCAGAAAAAATATATTCGTGAAAGGAAAGTAGAGAGTAAATCAATAGTTTTTTCATTATGAAAAGTTTGTGATTTCTTTTTATTTTGTGCCTAGAATTTTCCTACCTTAAAGTTACTTCGATTTAATTGAAGAAAATAATACCAAAGTCTAAAACATTGTTTCAGATACCTAAGTAATGCAATGCACCCTAGATCTATCATATCGCTCTAGCATAAATATTTTCATAAAATCAATTTATGCTCCAGCATTAAAATTAGAATTATTTGCACAAAAGGTATATTTCACTTTATTAAAATTACGTTAGTTAAAGTATGAAAAATAAAATAAAAAATAAAACGTTATAGATAGGAAAGAAAATACAAACATGAATACAGAGTGAAAATCACCCGACACCAAACTGAAGGGACTGAAATATTTTTTCGTGTTAAGGTATCCGACTACGTTCGGAACCGTGATTTTTCAAAAGCGCATAAATATATAATTTTCATGATATTTAGTGTCACTTAGATTAGAATACATGTATAAAATTGTTTGAAGGACATTTTGACAAAAACAATTATTTTAATACAATATTTCGGCAAAAAATTAACTTAGAATAACCTTTTTTTCAAATAGTTCTCCTTTTGTGAAAAAGGCTTCTATTATAATAATATTTTGCCTGTATATAGCTCAGACCTCTGTATAGAGGCTCAACTATGTTTTTTGAAAAATTCACATTATTTTCAGTGTTGCAACCGATTGAAATAATTGTAGACGTTTTTTTCTGAAACTTTCTCCCCTCTGTTGTCGTAAAACATGGATAAACACACTTCTAAGTTATATATTTCAAAAATTCTAGTTGAGCCTCTGTACAGAGGTCTGAGTTATATACAGGCGAAATATTATTATAATAGAAGCATTTTTCACAAAAGGAGAATATTTTGAAAATGGGTCATTCTATGTTCATTTTTTGTCAAAATAGTGTACTTAAATAATTTTTTATTGTAGCACTATTCTTTAAACAATTTTATATACATTTTCTAATCTAAGTGACACTAAATATCATAAATATTATCCATTTACACGCTTTTGCAAAATCACGGTTCCGAACGTAGTGGGACACTTTAAAGGATATTGCTAAAAAATTATATATCAACAAAATGAAGTCTATTAGAGTTATTATATTTAAGTTTATTTATTTATATGCATATGTAACCGTTAAAGTATGTCATAGAATAACTAGGTATTTCAAGAAATACCTAGACAAGTCAATTAAGGTATTTAATAGATGAAATATTTCATACTTTACCTAATTATTTTATGAAATAACTGGTTATTCTATGAAATAACCAATGAGGGACGTTTAAAATGAAAAATAAACAATTTAAAAGTTATTTCATAATTATTTTTGATGTTTAATATCTGGCCTGTCCCCCCTTCATAGTTTCTTTACTGATGATGACCTGCTTTGGGCAGGAGAGGGCTTACACACTAAAATATCAATCGCCATGTTAATCCTATGGTTCTATTTTTTAGATAATATGAGGATGATATTTGGGGGATCGATAGTACTACCTGTTTGGTAAAGAAGTACAAGG
>BMAV01013509.1:7846-25232 GCA_019973955.1 Trichonephila inaurata madagascariensis | reverse complement strand
TTTTGTCAATAGTTTGACACCTGAGTTTCTCCATCCCCTCAGACTTGGATCATTCAGTCCCTACACAATTTTTAAACTTTTTAAAAACGAAACATTCATTGAGTTTTCGAAAAATAATCTGTTATTTTTCTATGTATTGTTTTTTTAGTATCAAGTTGTCAACAGATTGTTCCTTGTCATCTATTTTGTTATTCATTCCACCATTCGAATGTGCGTCTAAATATCTGCACATACTTTTCATGACGTTCTTTATTTTGGATGATGTGGAAACAGGAGCTGCATTGTTCATTTCATTTTCATCATCGGAATCTGCATTAGTTATATTTTTTGAGCTATGAAGAAACTCAGAAAAAAGTCTTTGTCCGCCTTTATTGGGGCTGTACACACACTATCATCATCTACTGTAATGGATTCTTCTGATAATACATTAGGAAAGTTCATTTCGGCTAGTATTTTCCATATTTTGTTCAGGAAATGTTTTCCTGTTCCATGAAAATACATTGTAGTTTGTCGGGACCGTTGTATTATTTCATGTTAACCGATATTTTGTCTTAAGCGTTTTCGTATTAAACGCATTTTACTGTATATACTTCTTTCAATGTACATTGTTTGACATAAAAAAAGGCAACCCCATGAAATAATAGGCTAATTGATGTGAAAATTGGTACACACAAGAAGCGCATATGAAGAGTCAATATAAACTGATTTTAATTGACTTTATTTACAAGAAGAAAATTTTAATACAATGAAGAAAATGCAGACCCTACAATATACAGATTCAATTAGCATGTAGATAGAGTCCTTAGATATAGAAACACATATGGTATCAAGCAGTGCTTCTCAAACTTTCAACATTGCGACCCAATATTCAATCATAATTTTCATCGCGCCCCCCTTCCTTACAAAAAAAAAATGTATCGAATTCAATAATTCTATACTTTGATGCTAAGCCTACATTTCGACTTTAACCTCTTAAGTGCCACCGACGTAAATAAACGTCACTCTCAACCAATGCGTTAATTGCCCCGGGCATATATATACTTCTTTCCGAAGTACGATCTTTCTGTGAACTGCTCTCCATAAAATTATTCCGAAACCTTTGGAATTCAATAAAATAACCTTGACAGTGTTTGCGAAGAATTTATTTATTTCAGAGGATTTGCTTATTTTTATTCATTTGCTACCCCTCCACACAATACACTCCATACGCTCGATTACATGTTAAAAAGTTGGTATTGAAGAGCGAATCACGTAATTTGTAATCGGCATTTACGGGATTAACTATAAACCGTATAAATTACCAAGATAAATGTTATTTTTTGTAAATTTTATATATGCTAAGCCCTTGTGGAGTTGCTTGTTAATGTTTAAACTTGTTTTTTAGCTTAGTATTGTTAAATTAATTATAAAATACATTGTACAGTACTGATAATTTATAAGTATATTACTGTAAATGTGTATTTTATTTTTTATTATCTCAGAATGTATTTTGTTTGTTTACTTCTAATAAATTTATTTTTTAAATAATCTCTTGTTTTCGACTATTCGATATGCTCCTGCTCCTCTCGTAGGGTTATCACGCCCCCTACTAGAGAAACACTGGTATAAAGTATTCTCTACAGTTCATCCTTCTATTGAGGTTTTAGTGGACCAATAAAACGACTGCCAATCATGTCCCAGATATGCTCGATTAGTGAAAAATTAGGGACATTGCAGTTCAAGGAAGAAACTGGACACGTTACAAGGCTAATGTGATATTGAATGCTGTACATGGTCTAACATTATTCTGCTGAAAAATACCATTTTGCAGCTACTGATATTTAGGTTACACAACCATGCAGCATCTCATCAACGTAACGTCGTGAAGCTAATGCGGCTCTGATGCGTACCAGAAAATAACGTGCTGTTGTGTGTGATAGCACCTTAAGCCATTTTGCCACGTTATCAAGCGGTATAGCTTTCAACAGAATGTAGTCAGATTGGTTCCCTTTCTTTTATACCTTCAGAGTTTCTCCCGGTGATTATCTTTAGAAAAACAGAACTGAGACTCGTGAAATATCACAATGGGCCATTCAATCGTCTAGGTGAGTTGCTCTCGATATTTTTACATTTTTTCACATCGATGGATTGGCAACATTGGAAGTTTTTGTGAAATGTGGCTTGTGTGCAATCCACTTTTTATTAGTCAATCATCCTTAAACTCGTCAAATATTGAGAGAAACATCAAGCTCCCTGCACATTTCACAAAATATCTAAAGTAGCTGATCCCCTTTATCCATTCGGATACTTTGATCACTCGCTATGTAATACGTCTAGGCGAACTTGGCATTTTGTGACAATTTATATTTCTTTTTTAATTCGCAATCCAGATTATACACACAATAGATTCGTCTCCACGTGTTTCTGTAGCAATACGACAGCAAGGCCAACCAGCTATGTAAGCCTACAATGTTGTTCAGTTACCAGAACTGTCTTTGGCGAGGTAGTCTAGATGTTTCTTACACCGCGCATAAGTCCTGGAATGTATTAAACTTGTCAAAGTTCTGCATACCCTAGGTGACAGAAAGTAGCGACTTGTGAATCTTCCACCAGTTCATTTCCTTTTCTACTATATTATAACCATATATTATAACCATTGTATTTCAGATCATCTACACAGCAAGTTTAACTACCGACATTGCCTACTTATAATGCTGAATTTTACCGATGTTACATTTTCTACGAGAGGAAGTGTCTTTGTTAAATTAGGAAAAAAATTGTAACAACACATTTTGTTTGAAAAATCTTAAATTTATCTGTTTTTATTTATGTTGAGAAACTTTTGTAAGTAGAATGGTTACATAATTTTCTATAATTTTCAGCTATATATAATAATATTAATACGCGCTATGTTTCAAAAGTTTATAGAATCTTGTATTTTGCCAATATTTGTGTTCCATATCAAACTGTGTACATATATTATATGTCTATATATTGAAAAAATAGCAATTCTCCCCCGTAAATATTGATGACTAATTTTTAAATCGTAGAACAATAAGAAATAACCTATCTCAAAAGTTTATAAACAAATGATACTTGATGCAAATTTGGTATTGGTAATTAGGAAGTTGATTTGAAGCCTAATAAATAAGTTGTAAAAAAGGAAAGAGATCATTTTTCTGCATTTTGAAATGCATAAAGCGTCGTCGCAGCAATCTAATAAAAAAGTAAATAAAACTCTAAATTTGAGATTGCATGGTAAGACCGTTAAAGAAATATCGAAACTTTTAAATTCTTCCAAAAGTGTTATTTATTCACGTGTATTACCTCGTGAGACGCTATACGACCAAACCTCGTTAAAGAAATACGTGTGTCGAATATTCCTAGTAATAGATGGATACAAACAATGGCTTCAAGTCAGATATCAAAATTATTAGAGCTCCCCAGTTGTGCGAATTTCCAAAAACAGTGTTCTTAAAAGAATTTTAGAATCTTGTTACATATTAACGCAAAATGGCTCGTTCATTGCCACTCTCAAAAAGCTTCACATTTCTAAAACATTACAATAGGCTCGTGAGTGAATGGTTGTCCATTTCATTAATGAAAAACGATGGAATCTCAATGGACGACACGAATGCAAAATATTGGCAGGATTTACTAAAAGATCCTAGAAGATATTTCAAAGTGATTGTGGAACTGCGATGGTGTGGGCGGCTTCCAGTTCAACGTTCAAGTGGGATTGGACTTAATAGATGATCGACAAGATGTTTTTTAAATATATAATATAAATGTCCTAGAAAATAATTTTATGACATTTGAAGAAAACATAGGGAGATGAAATTGTGATGCTGAAAATGTTGCCATTCATAACATCCAATGCCACGAAAAATTCGAAAAGTGTTACTGCTCTTGAGTAACCACCGATGAGCCTTTGCATAAGCCCAATTAAGAATGTAGGGTGCGGGAGCTTTATCATGTCTCGGAAGATATTAGAAAAAATGGGCTAAAATTTTGTTCAATGAATGCCATTGAATGTTCAGCGTATAATTTAAAATTAGAAATTTTACAAACCTTAATTATGTCGGAGGAAAATATATGAACGATGTCATATGGAAAAAAGGAAAGTCTTTAAACTATTAAGAACATTATATACTGAACACCTTTTGTTGAAATACCATATATACCATAAAGAATTCAAGCACCTAATATTACTATTTTTTATATAATTGAAGTACAAATTGTTATTTTCTTCTAAATATTTCGTTGATTGCAAGTCTCACATGGTTTGAATAAGCATATTTGTATAATTGGTGTGTTTGTATCTCTTTTCTTTTTGGTAAAACTTATTTTACTGCAGTCTATACACTTTTCGGGCAGTGTTACTTTATCCTAATAAGTTCCAATTTAGATTCCCTTACAAACAAAACTATTGTTGATTTTTAAATCAGATGAGAATTACTAATCGATTTCCTCAACATCAATAACAAACTATGAAGTCAGGAACGAAAATTAAGTGAAAAAAAAAAAACAATTTTACTTAAATTAGAAAAGGTATAATTATTTTAAAAATGCATAATGTTACTTCACATTTTGCAATGTTTCATTTTTGTGTGCATGTCTTACATCACTGGTATAAAATAAGTGACATTTCAAATATACACATATGCGAACGTATACTAAAAAAAAAACCAACATTTTCATTGATATAAAGGGGAAAATAAATTTTTTTATTCAGAATCTATTCATTATAAATCACTCATTTTCTCAATGTCATTTCGCCATATGCTTCATTGTATATTAGAGTCGACCAGTACTGAAGCATGCCAATGATGTAACAGATTATTTCTCTGATAATGGTTTGTTCTCGTTTATTTAACCTAGAAAATACGATGCTACATGAATTGTGTTCTAACACGTAAAGAATTTTCTATGTAGTTAATTTTTACTACTAAAAGCATTCTCTTGATGAAGGCAAAATTAGAATTTATTTTAAATATTACTGAATGTCACTATTAGATTAATTTATTATTTTACACAAAAAGGTTTTATAATATTCATGGTTAGTCGACTCGTAGGCTTAGAGGTAGCATTACCGCTTCCTAAGCCCAATGTTGCAGGTTCAGTTCCGTCTTGTAGGCATGAGTGCATGTTATATGATTACGTGGCATAAAATAGATACCTTGAGTATGCGTTTGGCTCTGATACACTCGGCAATATTTAACACCCAACGCGTGAACTTTAATTAAAAAAATTAGTTCAAGCATCCAGATTTTATAGCAAAGGCCACCATAAGATATGGTGTCATCATGAAATGGCTCTCCTATTTGAGGACTTGCCGTGTTTGCAAAGGCTTGATTACCAATATGCAGTTCATTAGAAAGAAAATATTTTTAGTTATTAAGTGCAGTCCTGCATTTAATTTTTTTTATAAGAGTCACATACTTTGAAGCTATGTGAATGCTATTGTCAAAAGAACTCATAATTTTTAACCTCGATCAAATGAATATATATGATCAAATGAATATGAAATATCGCTCTCCTAACTTCCACACCTCACCATCGTGAAGCAATTTGCATCAGCACTTCTATACCGTAGATCTTCAGAGGCATAAGTACTCGGACATATGACTTTGCAACGCCGTCACAAGCTCACTATTATGATTATTCGTTTACCGTGGCCACAAATTCTGTCCTAACTAAGGATGTATATATATAATGAACATTTACAACTTGACTATTCTGTTCGATTTAACATACAAAAGTCGATTTTTGGTACTTTCCCGTTTCGCAGGCGCAAATCTCACTGAGTTGGCGTTATTGGCGACAACACATATAAAACACATAAAAAAATATTAATAAATATTAATTCTCATTTCAATTTTAAAAATATTAATAAGTATTAGTTCTCATTTCAGTTTTAAAAATATTAATAAGTATTAGTTTTTCATCCATTTTTGATGTTTTATAAAAAAGACATTACTGATAAGAAAAGACAATGACTTATTTTGAAAATGTGGTGGTAACAGATTACAAGCGGGAATATTCCACTTGGCATCGGTTGTATCATTTTTGGCGACTTTATTGCCTGCACTTGCGAAACGGAAAACTACCCAATTCTTTCCACTATCGTTTTCGTTAAGTCAGGATTTGGACGTATGGCTATTTGAATTTTGACGGAGTTAGTGTTGAAGTTTATATTTCTGACCATCGCTTTGTAAATGCTTGCAAATAATCATGGATGCAAGGATTTATTTATAACATTTATACAAATTAATGTTACAATTGCTATATATTCGGTAACAATATGAATGTAAAAGATGCAACAATAAAAATAATACAACGTGATGCATTCATAATGTAAATAATTCATGTATATGCAATCAATTGTAAAAATAGGTTAGTAGGTTTAATAGAATATAAATAATTACATTGTGTGAACTCACTTAATTACGCTTTTCTCCTAATCATGAGGAAACTTGAAGATACGGAGAGAAAAACAGCACGTTTAATAAAACTGAGTATTTCAAGATCATGCAAGATAAGTGTAGTAGTAGCTAATGCAGTAGCGTAACGTAGACCCACACATCACCGGGAGGCCCAGGATTCCAGGGGCCTGATTGACGCCAAGTATGTATATAAACAATTTATAAAATATTAAAGGCAAAACCTGATTTTGCAGGGGAAGTGTAATATTCTCCGTTACGCCACTGAGCTAAGGTGTTGACTTCGTGACTTAACGGAATTCATTATCTAAGTAGCCCCAAAAAAATCTTCGCCCTAATTCACCAAATTTGTATTTTTTCTTGTTAAAAGAATTTCGTGTTAATGAGTCTTTGGAAAATCCTCTGATATTTTTCTTTGTATTGTCTATTTTAGCATCAAATTGGTCGATGTCATCCATTTTTTTTACACATTTCACCATTTGAACAGGCTTCAAACTCCAAAATGTCCATGTCTGTCATAAGTGGGGTTCTACACATATTATCATCATCTACTGCAACGAACTATTCTGTTGATGCAGTAGGACACACTCAGTCGCGTAAAACAGAAATGTTCTCAAACATTTCATTAAGTATCTGGTGTTTTCAGTATTTTCTTCATTTCCAAAAGGGAAATCTTATCGTGTTAAGCGGTTTTCGTTTCGTGTTAAGAGAACAAAAATGCATAAAAATAATTATTAGTTATTCGGAACTGTTTTATTATTTCGTGTCAACCGACATTTCGTCTTAAATCTTTTCGTATTCACTGTATATATTTAACAAAGATAATATTAGCTAAAGTGTTTTTTTTTTCTTGGAGTATAATTTGTAATTTACTAAAAAGTATTCAAATATAAACTAAATTTAGCTCTATTTAATTTTTAATCATTTTTTCTATCATTCCATCTAGATTGTTATATCTTTCCTTTTATCCATGCCAAGAACGGGTATATTATATAGGTGTTTCCTTCTCATGTCTCAAGGAACAATTGATGCTATTCCAGTGTTTCTCAAACTTGGGGGGGAGGGAGATTGTGATAACCCTACAAGAGGGGAGGGCACGAACATATTGAAAAGTCGAAAACAAAAGACTATTTAAAAAAAATAATTAATTTGCTGAAAGCAAAGAAATAAAAAACAAGATACACATTTACATTGATATAACACACTTATAAATATATTAGTACTGCGCAATGAATTTTATAATTAATTTAACAGTACTATATATATAAGTTAAGAACAAATTTAATAATTACCAGAGTCCCTATAGGCTTGTCATGTATAAAATTAAAAACAAAAATTAACACTTATCTTGATAATTTGTACGGTTTATAATTAATCTCTTAAAAGGCGATTAAAAATTGTGCAATTCGCTCCCCAATGCCACCGTTTAACTCGTGGATGAGTGTATCTGGTGTATTGGGATGGGGGACAGAAAAGGAATAAATAAGTAAATTTTCTGAAATAAGTAAATCCTTTCAAACACTGTCAAGTTCAACATTCTCCATCCAAACCTTTTTGCATTTTTACGTTCAATTGATATTTTACATGAAATATAATTTTCTTAAGGATTTTATTGTACCATTGGATTTTCTTTTATAAAAAAAAAAGAGAGAGATATAAAATTTTACATTTATGCATTTTTAAATACTTTGCTCAATTTTATATTTTCCTTCTGACATTTTAAAATACATTTTTATATTTATATGTATTTATTGCGTGTTCATATTTTTAAAATTTTAATATACTAACGAATGTGTGGCGCAGTATAGCCAAACTTGGCTCTTGTGCCAAGAAAAATCAACAATCAAAACAAATCAAATCAAATCAAGTTCATTTTATTGCATTTCAAAGCTTTCGGAATAATGTTATGGATAGCAGTGCACACAGAAAAGATCATACTTCGGAAAGACGAACATATACGTCCGGGATACTTAGCGAGACGTTTATATACGCCGGTGGAACTTAAGAGTTTAAAGTCATTCTGGAATTCAATACATTGTTATTGAATGGAAGGGGGCGCGATGAAAATGATGATTGAATATTGGGTCGCAAATATTGAAAGTTTGAGAAGCACTATGCTAATCCAAAATCAAAGATAAACCACAGCTTCATTAAATTCCGATACGTTGTTTCTTCATGTGTCTCACCTTAATCGATAAAATACGGTATAATTTGTTTTTTTCCCTTCCGGTATAGTTCAAATTAATTGTAAATCGATAAATAATTATCTGAGAAAGATAAGAGAGTCAAAAAATATAAATACGAAAGAACCCGAATGAGATTTCAACTTCTGGAGTTTGGTTCCCTTATTCATATCCATAGGTTAGATGATGATTGAAATGTGGAGCTTTGGTGTGAGAAATGGAGAATTCTGTGTTATTTCTTTTTTTAGAAGGAAATAAAAGGCTCGTGCTTTCTTCTTTCATTTTCTTTTTTGCTCTCTTTCGTTAAAAGATCAGTCTAGATGGATTTCAAAGAAGAAGGTTTCAAACACATTCGAGGGAAAAAAGTTTCTATAAAATATGCTCAAAAAGACTGAAAAAGCATCATTTAGAATTTCTTCTGCTTCCGAAATATTAAACTTTGCTTGGAAACTGAGTTTGTTTGATAAATTGAAAACTTAAAAATGTGAAGTTTTTTTTTATATTTTCAGTTCTTGGGATACATTTTGATGCAGCTGCTGATTAAAATTGTCGCGATTTGTTTGTTTCATAATTGAGATCGAATATAGTTTTAAAGAAAATGTTTCTAATCATCTTGGTTTAGAAGAGAGTATATTCAATACAAAGGAGAATTTTTTTTTCTTTCTCTTTTTCTTTCATTTTCAATATAATGAGGAGAGAAGAGAACAAAAACCAAACTAATACTTTCAAATAGAAAGCTGAAAAATAAACTTGAAGGTTTTATAAAATTTAAGGAATCAAGGAAACGAACAAAATTATTTTCTTGGTTGTATGGATGCTATAAAATAACAGCATTAGTTTGTCCTTTCTTAAATTATGAGATGCAATTATTCTGAAACAAAAATCAAGCATCACACACTATATAAAACAATCTCTAGTATCACAAATTAAACTTCTTACGAATGTGAAAATGATGGGACTACAAAATTTATTTTATCTGTTTTTCTTCGAATTTTTTCTTGTTGCTTTATGTACATAAAAAATTAATAAAAAAATATATTTTTTCATTGGAGAATAAAATTAAAAACAAATAGATAGAAGTATTTACACTAACACAATTATTAAATATTTTTGCATCATGTTTTAATCATATACAACAAACATAGAACAAATGAAAGACTACAGATATTTTACCAAAATATCATACGTTATTGCTTTAATAAAAATTTAAAAGTAATAGAGCATTTTCTTACTAAGAATAGTTAGAACAGTAAGAATAATAACAAAAGTTTCTTAGGGTAATTTAAGATAATATTGCGTATAATAATACCCCGCAATCACATATTATTCCATGGTCTTAACTGAAATTAGGATTTATGCCCAACCTAAAGCCTAAGGATATTATATCCCATTTACCTGACTCTATATCCGTTTTTCATTCTTCCCTTTTAGCTAAAGCATCAAAGAGTTCTTAATATTTATTTCCTTGGAATCATTTTCTTAACCAAACGAAGGCTAAAAAGCTTTTTTCAGCGAAAGTTTTGTACTAAGATAAAGTTTAATTATCATGTCTTCAAATAATACTTTAAAAGCATATTAGAAATTAGAAATTTAATAATTTAGAAAGAAATTCAATTTATATTTCAATGCAATAAAATCATTAAAAGTGCCATATCCTATAGGAAAGTAAGTAATAAATTATGTTCTCGATATACAAATTTTATAATTAAGGTATCCGACTACGTTCGGAACCGTGATTTTAAGAAAGCGGATAAATGGATAATTTTCATATTTAGTGTCACTTAGATTAGAATACATGTATACAATTGTTTTAAGGGCATTATGACAAAAAAAATTATTTAAATACAATATTTTGCCAAAAAATTAACTTAGACTAAACTTTTTTCAAAACGTTCTCCTTTTATAAAAAAAATGCTTCGATAACAATAATATTTCTTAAATAAACTAAAGACTTCTCCAGAGAGTCTCAATCAGGATTTTTCAAAAATTCACATTATTTTTAGAGTTATCACCCATTGAAATAATTATCGGCGTTTTTTTCTTAAAATTTCTCCCCTCTGTTGTAAAATATTGATAAAACCACTTCTAAGTTATATGTTTCAAAAATTCTAGTTGAGCCTCTGTACAGAGGTCTGAGCTATATACAGGCAAAATTTTATTATAATAGAAGCATTTTTCAGAAAAAGAGAATGTTTTGAAAATGGGTCATTCTATGTTCATTTTTAGTCAAAATGTTTTACTTATAAATAATTTGTTATTGTAATAATATTTTTTAAAACAATTTTATATACGTTTTCTAATCTAAGTAACACTAAATATCATAAATATTATCCATTTATACTCTTTTGCAAAATCACGGTTCCAAACGTAGTCGGATACCTTAAGTAAAAACGTTTTTTGTATTTCTATGTTTTAATCGATAGATGCAAGTAATTTCTTTATATTCAAGGCATATTTTAATTCAAGGAAAAGAGATGGGATATTAAAATATTTCTTACTAGAAATAAATTAAAGATTTTTAGGTAACTTAATTTTTACTGCCTTGATTTGGAATCCTTTACTTTGAGTAGTATGGGAAAAGGACTACAAATTTATAATGGTACATACAGTATTTTAATAAGAATGAAATACCGTAATGATACATTAAACACTAAAGGAGAATGTTTTTCTCCGACGTCTAGTGTTCAGCGTTACTAGGCGTCCTTCTGAATAATTTAGATCGTTGAGAAACTACATGGAGTGCCTCTAATCTCCTATCGGGTATTTTTAGATGACTGTAATGTGTTTTGTGTGTATTAAAGATTTTTAAAATAAAAAAATATAACTATTTGAAATTAATATAAATATATTTCTTTATAGGTGACAGAATTAAAATTAAATAAAAAGCTCTTTTAAGGTATCTGACTACGTTCGGAATCATGATTTTAAAAAAGTGCATCAATGGATAATTTTCATGATACTTAGTGTCACTTAGATTAGAATACATGTATAAAATTGTTTTAAGGACATCTTGACAAAAAAAAATTATTTAAATACAATATTTTGACTAAAAATTAACTAATAATAACCTTTTTTCAAAATGTTCTCCTTTTGTGAAAAATTCTTCTATTATAATAATATTTTTCCTGTATACAACTCAGACCTCTGTACAGAGGCTCAACTATGATTTTTGAAACATTCATATTATTTTTAGAGTTACAATCCATTGAAATAATTATCTTCGTTTTTTTCTTAAAATTTCTCCCCTCTGTTGTCGTAAAACATGGATAAACCCACTTCTAAGTTATATATTTCAAAAATTCTAATTGATTCTCTGTACAGAGGTCTGAGCAAATATATACAGGCAAAATATTATTATAATAGAAGCATTTTTCACAAAAGGTGAATATTTTGAAAATGGGTCGTTCTATGTTCATTTTTTGTCACAATATTGTACTTAAATAATTTTTTATTGTAATAATATTCTTAAAACAATTTCATATACATTTTCTAATCTAAGTGACACTAAATTTCATAAATATTATCCATTTACACGCTTTTGCAAAATCACGGTTCCGAACGTAGTCGGATACCTTAAGAGCTACAAAAAGAATGAACATTGGAAATCTGAAAGTGGGTAAGGCTAGCCTGGCCAATCCAATTGCAGCAAGTGTCCGAAGTTTCGAGAAAGAAAAATTTTGCAGGGAAAAAGTTTCGAAGATCTTAAAGAAAGCGTTCTGGTTGGACGACACAAGAGTTCTGCTAATGGGGAACATATAGTTCTGAAAGTTAAACTACCAATCAGAACGAGCGCGCAGTTCAACAGAATTAGACAGCAGACCATGAAGAGAGCAAATAATTAAGTTCGAAAATAATTAAATAAAGTCAGGATTGACCATGATATCTCTTGGTCGTCAGACTGAGAAATGAGAAACATAAGGAATAATTTCTTTAAGAAATGAATTTTCACGTTCACCTACATTTTAGAAAAATTTAATAGCTCCCGTGCAGTTCCTGGTCAGTCATTATTGACGGGGTGTGGCGTCAGTGTGGATTACTCCATTCGACGTAAGAGGGGGAGGGAATATGACCGTGCCCATATCCAACCCTGCATTAATATTATCAGCTTCTGAATGTTCGTGAATTACTTTTTAATAATTATTTTTCAATACTTTTTATAAGCTTGTGTTTGTTGATTGGGTACTTATTAACTTTGTACTTCGAAATAATGCGAAAGACTATTGGTGACGGATCTTATAAATGTTAGCCTCGGTCAAGTTAATCTCCTTGATATTTTTGCAATAAATTTAATTATTTAATAAATATTTTGCTATTTTTCTAAAAAAATATCGCAATTTTATCTCCAACAAACTTTACATTGACATATTTTTGTAGTTTTAAATATTTTCGACACTTTCGGAAGCACTTTTTATCTCGCAAAAAAAAGTGTAAGGAAAAAGAAAAGATCGTATCTGATTCTATACACGCGAGGCAGAATTTTTCCTTATTATCATCTTCAATTCCTTCCTTCACTTTCCATCTAAGCACTTCTTCACGAATCTTCTCCAATTCCTCTCAATGCGTCTAGACGCTGTCTTCCCTGTGGGCATGTTACGCTAGCAAGAAAATTTGCAAAACTTTGAAAATAAATTACAGGATGGTATATTATATCGAAAAACGAGAAATAATGAAAAGAGACAGAAAAGTTTCTTTATTATAACCAAAACTTTTATGGGTATTGATTTGATACTGATTCATCGTTTATCGTACGTTATGCTATTCTCGTAATTTTGGGTTATATATATCATTTTAGTTCTTCAACGTAATAAGATGATGGTCGGAAAATGCTACACAATTATATAGCGAAATATATTTGATAAAAAAATGGAGCTTGAGCATGTTGTATTTAAATGTATTTGGTTTTTCAAAGAAAAATGTGTGTGAATAATGTTTGACAATGGTCTCTCAACATACAATACAATAGGCTCATCTCAACATACAATATTTGTTATTACAGCGAAAACCGTTTAACACGAAATTGAGGGGACTGAAATATTTTTCGTGTTAAAAGATATTACAAAAAAAAGAGAGAGAGGGTACATTTTATTTGTATAGATATGAATGTATGCATGTATTTAGTAAAAATCATTGAAACAAAAACATTAACAAGAACCTATTGAACTTTCATAGAATATTTGGCAATACCAAAATCTTTACAGATTTCCGTTTTCATCTTTTGCTTTTGATCAACAGTCTTAAGAAGCTTCATCTTCATTTTAAGTGAAGTAGCAGTTTTCTTACCTCCTGAGTTCTTTGGCATTGTGCTTGTAAGAAAATTCTTCTAAAATAGAAAAGAAAAAAAAAACGCTAACCAAACTCACTAATTTTTATTCATACTGTATGTACTCGTCAAAGAATTCCAAAGCCAACTGATAAGAGATTAGATTTTTTGTGTGGTGTTTGTGGGAGTTTGTGTGGTGTTTGTGGGAGTGGAGGGAGAAGGTAACATAAATAAACAAAATTTGCTCGTGCCACAAGCTATTCTGAAGTATTTGAAAGCCAAGTTAACCTCCTTCCTACGAAACACGAGAAACCACATCTCTTCCATTTTACACCCCTCTTAAATCTCGCCTGGGTGGCTGGTGTTTTCCGTATTTTTTTCATTCCTGGAAGAGAAATCTTTTCATTTTAATGCAATTTTCGTTTCGTGATTAGAGAAAAAAATACCTTAAAATACATAGTAGTTTAGCGGGATCGTTGTATTATTTCGTGTTAACCGATATTTCGTCTTAAGCGTTTTCACCTTAACATTATTTCTCTGTATTAAGTTAATTTTCCACACACATACTCATAGCCTATAATATAATAAATGTAATTATCCGCCAGGTGGCGCTGCTTTCCCTAGGACCCTGATCCCGAACCTCTGGGTGGTCCGTCGCCAAAAGCCCTCGTGTAACTGAACAGTGCGACGTTCACTCACTCACTCACTCACTCACCCGAACCTCTAGGACGCGAATCAGTTCCGGTCCATTAATCAAACAGTATCGGGTAGCACAAGGAACGTTAAATTCTTCCATTTTATTTACTATGGTGTATTTCTCGGGTTTGTGCGACTCTTTTCAAGAAAATTATTTTATATTCCATGCTAAATCACTTTATTTTCATTTCTTAGTGAAACTGTATTTTTTTTAAGACATATTTAAATACGATTGAATTAAAATTATTAAATAAAAATAATTTAAATTATATAAGCAATCGACATTTCCCTTCAGCGGCCGCGGTAAAATTATCAAACGTTGATTGGTCCATGGCAATTAAAACAGCGTTTCTCAAACTGTAGGGCACGCCCTCCTAGGGGGTGTGATAACTCTAGAAGGGAGGCGCGAAGATATTAAAAAGTCTAAAACAAAAGATTATTTTAAAAAATTATTAATTTGCTGAAAGTAAACTAACAAAATACATTCTGCATAGTAAAAAAAAATAAAACACATATTTATACTAATATAATACACTTATAAATGTATCAGTACTTCACAATGTATTTTATAAGTAATTGAACAATTTTAAGTTACGATCAAGTTTAAAAATTACCACTGACTCCATGGGCTTATCATACATACAATTATATACAAAAATTAACACTTGTCTTGATAATTTGTACGGTTTATAATTAATCCCTTAACTGCCGAGATTAAAAGTTATATGATTCACTCTTCAATGCCACTATTTTTTCATGCAGGCGCGTATATGAGATGTATTGGTGGAGGAGGGGGATAAAAGAGGAATAAAGAACAAATCCTCTGAAATACGTAAATCCTTCGCAAACACTGTCAAGTTAATTTTATTGCATTACAAAGCTTTCAGAATAATTCTATGGATAGAAGTTCACAGAAAAGATCGTACTTCAGAAAGACGTACATATACGTCCTTACCAATTAATACATTGGCTGATCAAGACGTTTATATATAACGGTGGGAAGAGGTTAAAGTCGTATTGTAGCTTTAGCACGAAAGCATAGTATTACCGAATTCAATACATTGCTAATGTATGGAGAAAGGGGGGCGCGATGGAAATTATGACTGAAATTTTGGTCGCAAGAATCGAAAGTTTGAGAAGCACTGAATTAAAAGGTTGGGGAACGCTGCCCTAAGAGGTATATGACTAGAAGTCGTACTAAGACCACGATGCGGTATACCCTGAAATTTTGCATATCCGGTGGACGGGACCCACGCCCTATGGTTTCGAAGTCAAGAAACATACCACTAGACAAAAGTAATCTCGCCTGTTCGGAGACTGTTACTGGCTTAAGTAGATACCGCTACATGCCTGGTCTGTGTGAGTAGGAGAAAATGTAAATTATTGCAAATAGTGTAATTATTAAAGATATCTTATCACTCAAGAGTCCATACTTATCGCCACACAGACATGCATACGCTTTGAGTTATAAATTACATCAGTGGTAAACCTTACTCCTCGAAGCGGTGATGTGTCCCTATAACTATTAGAAATACTATTTAAAGCAACCAATTAGTTTCATGGTTTTCAAGCAGAGTCGAATATGAGGTAATTTACCATTTTATACATTAAAAGTTATCTCAACATGAAAATTTAGAAGATAAGTGCAGGTACACATTTGGTTTCGAATAAATATGAAGTGTCCATCATACCCAACAGTAATTATCACACAAGCTGATGTTTGATAAATACAACTAGATCTGAATAGTTCTCATATAGCGAGGAATGAAAATGAGTTAAAATTCTATGTGTTATTTCAGTAGTGTTGTGAAAAGATGTCAGTTACAGCCAAACCAAACTTATTAAATCTGAAAATATTCCACTTATTCCTTCAATGTGAGGTGAATTATCTAAAAGATTAACCTGCGGAATTCCACGTCTTCCTGCCGATAGTAATTATACTAATGTAATTATATGCAAAGAATAAATTAAAAAGTGTTAAAATATAAAAAGGAAAATTAAACAGAAGATAAACAATATAATTATTTTTATTTTAATATAAGAAAAAATAATATATTGAGTAAACAGCGAATTTCCTTGCAATATATTGTTATGTAGATCCGAGGGTTCGAGGATTTTATGCAAAACAGTCACAAAGAAAATAAACAGTACTTTAAGAGCGATGCGAATTTATTATTAAAAATCAAATCCTTTACTACAGGATTCAGCAGCAATATTCACAGAGTAAATATCCGAAGGTCTTCACACCTTCAAAAGCAATCAAACACAATAACCAATGTTTAAAAATACACGTAAGTAAAGATCATTCACAAGCGCAGCCGAGCTAATCGCTAGTAAAAACAATCCTCACTACTCGCTGGTTTAATCCAGACTCCTCGCCGTCCCGGCGAGCATCTCATTTATAGGTGCGACAGAAACTTCCAGAAATATATAGCCGCTCGTGACATTAGTGGAGAGATCCACTACTTTCTAGAAGATTCCAGAGGGTTCCGAACTCGCCAACATAGTCGCCAATGAAGCCAAAATTGTCGCCAACTTGGTCGCCAGTCGCCAACTTGGTTGCCAAAAATGACACTAACTTGGCTCTACCGCCAAGATTACGCCAAGTTCTCATTGAATCGCCATTATAACGTAAGGGGCGGCATTGCTTGTGAATGGTACAATTTTAACATGAAATAAACATAACATGGAGTAATATAAATGCATTAAACACTCAAATACAAATTATTTACACTATTTACACAAAATTCGTAACAATATTGTTCTTCAAAAATTTGGAGGCAACAGTCTAAGAAAAATTAATTAAATTTAAGTTTACGTTTTTG
>BMAV01013508.1:0-43612 GCA_019973955.1 Trichonephila inaurata madagascariensis | reverse complement strand
AAAAAAAGATGTAATAAAAACTCCTACAATTATAAATGTCATAATTTAAAGAAAACCTTCAAAATAAAAAATTTAAATTAATTTCTAACAAAATCTTAATCTTAAGTAATTTACAGTTTTAAACAAAGATACATCATACAATATATATTCAAAGTTTGACAAACTTTGGTACAAAAATAAAAAACTGTTATTTTTTTAAAAAATACATATATTTTGAACTAAATTAGATATATTGAATTTATAGAAACATTTTGTCCCCTAAAACTTTTAGAAACATTTTATTTTACACCATATTCTAGCAAGCTTTAGATAAATTAAAGTATATAATAAAGAATGTAAGATTAATTTGTCTATATTCTTATTGGCAAAAAAATAAACATAATAAAGGGCTTTTATATAAAAAAAAATTTTTAATATACATTTTGGAATTATTTACACAATATTTATTTTAAAAACATAAAGTGAATTATTATAGCATTATCTACATTTAAAATAATTCCTCACATTTTCAAATGCATGCCCAATTAAACATTTCAACCTTATACATTGAGAAAATTCATATTCAAATTTATTGCAATAAATTCATTGTTCATCAGCATTTTAACCAAATAAAACCACTGGCTCCATTTAATTTTCAGACAGTTTGTCACTTTAACATATAATTTTTTTGCTTGTACCCTTGAAATATAGTCATCCTCAGTAAAAAGTCACTTTTTTTAGGATCTTATATAATCTAAATTCTTTCTAATTTTAATTTTAATTTGAGTAGAGAAGTTTTTCATGTTTCTCACCTACTGATGGATGAAAATTTTGATTTATTCGGAATTAAAGTGCACTTCACCGAGTGCAATTATTTTCATCGAAAATTTTACATTTTTTTCAGATACATAATTTAATGATGTCAGAAAAAGGACTAGTGATGAAATGATATTTCAAATGAATCCAACAAAACTGAAATCTGTTGGGGAAATATGCTGTCCATTACAATTTTAAAAAACACAACAAAAATTCGTCTAATTATTTTTCATTTGATTTTAAAAACAAAACTTATATTTTTCACACATATCTATCAATAAACTAAAAGGGAAATAAATGAAGAAAAATCAATATATTTATTACTTACTACTTTTAAAACTGCTCTTTTCAAAGTTTTGCAAACACTAAAGCCACCAAAGAAAAGAAATTTTTATTTTTATATAGATGGACTGGTAATAAATTGTGGAAACGTAGTTAGATCAGTGATTCCAAAAGTGGTCCATTTCGACCCAGGGGTCTACCCACGACTTGAAAAGACAAATAGAAAAAATAATTTGGAGTGTCTACGATAGAGTGTGGGTTAAAAGAGAGTGGTTTTCAATTGCTCTCGCCTACGGCATTTCTGGCCCGCTAAAAGGAAAAGTGTTAAATCTCATTTGGTCGTTGCCTGGTTTGGCGTTATAGGCATTTTCGATGCACTAGTGATTCATTGAAATACAAAATTACCTCCTTTTGGGATTGTTTTTCTGACAATTTTTTCTTCCCTATCTTGAGTATAATAGTTTCATTCCTCTCGCATGTAATTTTCTTCATAAAAATATAATTATTTCAAATTTTTTTTTCATTCATCTAAAATTTAAATATTTTTCATTGATATAATTTTATAGAAGAAACATATACTTGAACTAAGTAAATTAGGGACTACACTGCTGTTTGTGAAAAATATATGCAACAATAATAACTGCTGTCCAAGAGATGATTTAATTATGATCCACTATTTAATTTATCAACAAAATCTATTTGTCCAAGTATTAGTGATGAATCATGTTAAGCAAGTAGTCATAAATCACATGTACTTTTGCATCCACAATTTAAGGAATTCTTAAAAGAATTAGATTGTGAATATGTTTTACTTACATACCCAGGTGCGCAGATGGTGATAATGATTTTATGAGTTACGACAACAAATTGAATGGTTTTGAATGTCAAGCAAATAACAGCACCAGAATTGAGAAATGATGAATGGTTATAGGATTTATACTTTTTAGTAGTTATCTAGTTTAGTAGTATCTATTAAATACATCATTACAAGACAAAGATAATTTAATAATCGATGTATTCAATCCCATCAAAGCATTTCAGAAGATATTATTGTTCTTTGAAACTCACTTGCAAAATAATAACGTTCAGCACTTTCCCAATGAAAGAATTTAAAAACTGTCATTTCACTAATTTAGAGGAATACAATTTTTTTTTCTAAATATATTCATCTACCTCTCATGATGGATGTCGAGTCAGCTCCAAAATATCTCTCAATGGAACTTGTCGACATACAGTGCATTAAAGAATTAAAACACATTTTTGAAATATCAAAATCTAAAATAGATTTTAATTGGGAAGAGCGGAGACAATAGACTTATGATAACTAAAATATGACACATGCTTGTGATTTAAAAATATTTAAAAACCGTTGAAAAACAACGTCAATAACAGTACCACTGTTAGCAGTCGAAAATTCTAATTTAATTTCATTTTGATTTGAGTTTCACTTCAAAAAGCTTGAGCACCACTTTTGGCAAACTAATGCTAAAATTAAAATCATCACTCAAAATTAGGAAAAGCGAATGATAATTTTTTTAAAAGAGCAGAAGCACCTTCGTTATATGGTAAAAGTACAAAATGCAGGAAATCTTTATTTTTTTTTTAACCGTTTGATTCGAAGAAATATATACAACCACCGAAATCACTGTTTGTCCATTTTCAAATAAGCATTCTGCCGCACTTATGTCCCCCAATATGGTGACTAATGGATTTAGAGTCGAGTGCTTGATGGCTACTAGAGTTGGATCCCCATAAAAGGGTAGCGAAAAGACACAGCCACGCACTCTCATTGGTCAAATCAAGTAGCACGCGCTTACGTCACATCCTGTTACACACATCCGTCCCTTTGTACGAAATCACTCCCAACAAATATCCAGCATGATTGATGAATGATTGATTATTAACGTCGCACTGTTTAGCTACACGAGGGCTTTTGGCGACGGACCACGTAATTTTGAACCATGGTCAAGTGATGTGGACGACACCTGAGCTGGCACCCCACTCTCCTAACTACCACACCACACCAATACAACAAATATCCAGCAACAGAGAGGAAAGATGTTACACATAAAAAGAAAGAAAAACTAGCAGCAAGTCCCGTCGAAAAAGTGACAAAAAAACCCCAAAAAAATAGTGCAAATTTATCCAGTGCTATTGCCAAATCTCGATCAGAGTACATGAGAGAATATCAAGCACGGAAAAAAACATTACAAAATACTCTCTTAATTCCGAGTTTAATGACAAACAGAAAAATAGTGCAAAGTTATCAAATGCTACTGCCAAATCTCCATCAGAGTACACATGAGAGAATATCGAGCATGGGAAAAAACATTGCAAAATACTTTCTTAATGCCAAGTTTAAAGGATGGGAATACTACTGAGACTCTTCTAATGACAGCACAGATTAATACAGATTTTGTGACAACCCTGTCTCGCACACAGAACCCTCAACAAGTCTAGTGCATGGTGGAACTGATGCATGTGAATCGATAACAAATTCTATCTTACGTTACAAAGACTATGGTTACCATAAAAACGCGTGACCACGGTAGCTTAGTGGTCAAGGTATCAGATCGTGGCTGGAGTGTCATGAGTTCGAGCCGAGTACCACTTAAGACCCACCGTGTTGGGGAGCGATGCACGTTAAATCTGTCGGGGCTGAAACGTCCTCCGTTGTGTGGTAGTTGGAGGGTCCTGCTCATGTCGTCCACGTCACTTGACCATGGTTTAAAATTACGAAGTCCGTCGCCAAAAGCCCTCGTGTAGCTGAACACTGTGCTGTTAATATTCACTCACCCATAAAAATTGTCACAAAGATTTTCAAAAGCTATTCGTTGTTAATCCTTTGGGTCACGGGTGTTCGATTTGTGATAGATTATGGTTTAGAGATGATTTATAAGAACGCCTGTTTTTTGCTGAGCAGAAAAATATTTTACCGGAAATTAATTTAGAAGACATTAAAGAATGTTACAATTGCAAAAGTTTAAGTAGGAAAAGTATGCCAAATTTATCAAAATATAATAGTTTTGTATACCCAGAAATTCCAGCATATCTACCTACTTTGGATTTGATATCATAAAAACACAATTTCCTAAGAATACTTTTCATGAAAATTAGGCGATTGAGACACATATACGGTCAGTTTGGAATATTAGAGCAAATAATCAATGTTCTAATGTTAGCAAAGAAGTTTCACTTCTATCGCGAGGCGTTCCACGCACCATTTTTATATAATCCATGTTTGTATACATGCAAAAATAGTGAAAATAATAATAATTCATTCTGTTATAAATCTCAATCCAATAGATGCATGTAATGGGACCAAATATCTAAGTTAAGGATATATATTTTAATATACAACCCGGGGGTTATGTTTTTCCTAAGCTGCCCGCAAAGTCATTTGGGTTGGCCACAACCATTCTAAGAAGTTTTTTTAAAAATTAAAACTTCCCAACTCTCAAGAAAAACTCGCTCAAGTATGTTACAGTTCTTTTACTTCACGTCCATGTAACATTTCTATTATGTCGCGCGAGTAATTTTACTCAAAATTATAACAATGTTGATTTTTCAAATGCCTTCAATTATTATTTGAATTAGTAACAAGTAATATAAAAAAAAAATTTCAGTCAATTCCTATTTTAAATAGATAAATTGAAAGTATTTTATTAACGACTGAAAATTTTAACTATATATATAAAAGTATCACATATTGGCGAGTGTGAAGGACTCCTTATTTAAATCATTATTTATGATGGTTGATGTTTTGTGTGGATAAGATTGACGAGGTAGTCTTGGATGTTAATCCAATTTATTATACATTAAACATAAACTGCTGTTTGTAAAAAAAGCAACACCGTGAAGGAATCCTCAGAATTAAATGAAATTTAATGCACAAACGACTTGTATTAGTACAATTAAATGACGAAATCTTAAAAGCAAAAAACAATATTAGCTGTCCGAAATCAGTATCTGGTGTAGCCACCACGCGCTGCAATAAGTGCTGTTATTAGACTTGGCATGGAGTCGAACAGATTTTGAATATCTGATTGTGGAAGAGAATTCCATATTGCTTATATGCGTAACAAAAGTTCGTCTTTTGAAGCTGCAGGACGTGGATCACGAGCGAGACGCCAACCAACCAAATCCCCCACTTGCTCAATATGCGGCATATCCGGCGAATAAGCAGGCCAAGGAAGAAGTTGCATGTATTTGGCTGAACAGAAGTCTCGAACAGTCTTTGCAACATGTGAACGTGCGTTATCATGCTGAAAGATAGCTCCAGGGAAGTCTTGAAGGAAGGGAACGACTTCAGGCTGTTGCACTTCACGGACGTACCTAATTCTAATGAGATTATCCTCAATTCATAGCAAATTGGATCGTCCATGATACGAAATTACACAGCAAACCATAACTCTGGGTGTTAGGCCACTATGTCTTTCGATAACGAGCTATGGAAGGCAGCGTTCGCCGGCGTAGCGTCTGACACGAATGCAGCCATCATGGTTCCACAAATTGAGGTGCGATTCATCTGAAAAGACAACTTGGTGCCATTCAGCTTGCCAGGCTTTGTGCTCAGAGCCCATTGCTGACGCAGCCGTTGATGGTTTGCCGTGAGGGGAATCCTGTATAAAAGCACCCTTGCACGCAATTTACGGTGCAGCAGACGTCGACGAATTGACGAAGCCGACCGGGTACACCTGTAGTAAAAAACCAGGGTCTCCCAAACCTCCCGGAGGGAAGCTGTAGGTTCATTCACCGCCATGCGGAGCAGGTGTCGATCGTCGCGCGCGGCGTACCTTCCGGGTCATCCCCCGCCGGTTTTTCGGGGTTGTTCGGTACTCGTCGGTCCCTGCTCCAAACTCGCACCCCCGTGGAACTGTTCCGCTGCCAGGCCCTGTTGCGCGATAGGAAAACCCTTTCCTTCTGGGGCCCGTTTCCCCTTTCAAACTGTTTTGGGGAACCCTTATTTCGTCGTGGGGAAAATCCAGTTCTCACTAAACTTTTTGCCCAACGATCATTAACTTTTTTTAAACGTCCCCCCACACCCCTCTATTTAAAATGTTTCTTGTTTGGGGCGTTTCCTTAACTTACGTGCGCTGGGTCAAGCGTTACTATTTTACGTAACATCCTATGGTTTATATTTGCTTAAAAATTCATTTAATTCTGAGGATTCCTTCATGGTGTTGCTTTTGTCAATAGCGGGAAAAATATATTTTAAATTATCCCTGCCTTCTTATTCGCTGGAATTATTCAAGTTTTATAGGTGCGTATTTATGTAAAAAATTTTTTTTTTTAATTAAAATTTTTTTTGCTTTGGAGAGGGGGGCAAGAAATTTTCCTTTTTTGCCCGGGGGGGCCCAAAACTGTAGACCCGGGCCCCTTCCTTATAGCAGTGTTCTTTTTTAAATGGGGGGGGGGTGTGCGCCCCCCGGGGATGCGTGATGACCCTGCAATGTTGCTCAAGCATATCAAAAAGTTGAAAATAAAAAATTATTTAAAAAGTTATCAATTTACTAAAACTAAAAGGAAGCAAAACAAAATATATTCTAACATAATAAAAAATAAAATAACCCTTTACTCCCCGATATACTATAAAATATACTATACCCATAAAAATATCCGGGACGGCACAATATATTTTTATACTAAGGGATTAATACTGAGTTTTAAAAACAAATTTTAATTTCTAGTGATTTTTTCATGGGCTTATCATACATAAAATTGTATACAAAATATAATACTTATCTTTTAAATTTTTGGGGTTTTTAATTAAGGTTTTGTATTTGGAACTTTCCTCCCAAGTATTATACATTATTATTGCATTCAATACATTATTATTGTAAGGGGGGTTATGAAAATTATGATTGAAAATTGTGTCACAAATATCGAAAGTTTGAGATGCACTTCTTCACAGTTAAAACTAATGAAATGGGGATTCAGGTTTATATCGTGGCCGTGCTATATATCAAATACATTTAATATGCCTATGAAGCAAATTTTGTTAAATAATGCTTTATTTTTTTTTCTAATTAAATACTACAAAAATAACTCTTAGTCAATAATACAGCTTTTTGCAGATATAATCCACTTCTAAAATATAGAGAATAGAATAATACAAAAATTGAAACAAGCAAAATAAACTCCGGTTTTTTAGGCTAAACTATTGAAAATGGTGTTTTACCAAATTTAATGCAGTTGAATACTACTGAAATTGAGGCACCACATATCTACGAATACAATGTTTCCTTGTTATTAAGCAACCCATATCCCAATTTGGCAACAATGTATTACATTCTAATTGTAAACTATGTTTTAGATTGTCACATTTCAAAACTATTTGTCAAAATAACAAATGTACTTGTATATGTGGTTAGTTGTATAAAATATGTGTTAAAAAAATAATGTAGTTTTTGCATTAAGTTAACCAAATTTGCTAAAAGTCATGTGTTTACCAGTCCCAGTTTCATATAGATTATTCTCATTGGATAATGTTTGGTTTTCCGGGTGCTTCTTAGCAAAGTTTCAGTTAGTTTATATTATGAAATTAAATGTCCTTTTGTTTAACCAAAAAATGTGGCCTGCCTTGTCATGAGTTCGAGCCCAGTACCACTAAAGACCCTCCGTGTAGGGCAGCAAAGCACGTTAAATCTGTCGAGAGCTGAAACGTCCTCCCGTTGGTGTGGTGTGGTAGTTAGTCCACGTCACTTGACCATGGTTCAAAATTACGTGGTCCATCGCCAAAAGCCCTAGTGTTGCTGAACAGTGCGACGTTAATATTCAATCAATCAATCAAAAAATGTTATAGTTGCAATTAGATAAAAATTATCTGTGCCATCACCCATTTTGCGATATTTCAATGCTTTACCAGATTCTTTTACTCACTTTGCGTGATTCAGTTTTCATACGTCATTATGAATTAGAATTGGTACAATTTACTATATTTAACATTGAATGTAGGAATAAATTGATCTATTATAGACGAGTGAATATTATATTGACTCAAAAGCATTCTCCCCCCCCACACACGCACAGTTTAAGAATTTGTTAAAATGAACACGGAGGAATAAAAAATATAAGTAGTTTTGAAGATTTACGAAGCATAAACAAAAATAATAATAAATAAATAAAAAAGAGTATAATCTTATAACGCCGGCTAATGTGGTGCGACAGTCCAAGGAGAAAATGAATTGTTTGGCATCGCGTTTTCAAATGAAGCCCCGATATTGGCGAGAAAATTGCTTTTCTCTGTGTAGCCCTACACAAGGTGTCATCCCCCTTTTCCTTCCCTTCTCCTCGTCTAAAACAAAAACGCCCTCTCTTTAACGAATTCCCGTATTTTGTAGTAGAGTAACTCTGAAAAGTTTTGTAGCAGCTAAAGTTTTCTTGTGTATAATTATTTCATGCTATCTCTAAACACTCAGACAGGAGACGGCCAAGTTCTCTAGTAACAGCTACAGTAAGTATCTTTCTTTAATGCATATATTGTGTATCATTGTCAAAAGTTTTCGCTTGAATAAACGAAAAGTATATTGTAACAGTGAAAACATTTGTTTTGGAAACCACGTTTTTCTTCTTATAAGCACGACGAGTAAATTTTTGTCTTTTTGAAGAAAGAGTTAATGAAGAAATGATTGATTAGCGCGTTTGATTGAATATAATCGATCAGAGGACTTCTAGAATTTTACCAAATACAGTATGTTTCAGTTTTTAAATTATTCAGATCAAAAGATTTTCCAGCATAATTATCGATCTCGAACTCGTTTTTTGTTTGGTTTTTATGCTTTAATTTTTTTTGTGAAGAGGATACTTTTTTAAAATTATATTTTAAATAATGTAATTTTTTTTATAGTTTTCAAAACCACAAAAATAATGTGCATTACAACTTTGATGGATTATCCAAATATAATTTGAACTTTTCCTTTGACAGAATACTATTTGTTATTTCTTTTTTTGTATGTGAATCAATATTTAACTAAAGGAACCTATAAAATGAGAAATGTTCCATTTACGTCCAGATTATGTTGCAATCCTTTTTATGAAGAAAATTTCACTACTGTTGTATTATACTGTCAATCAGCAATCCGAATTATCTATTTGGCTAATGAAAAGACATCTCCAATGCAAAATGTGTCACCAAATACTAACATTATTATTAATACTATGTTTGAATGTGCATCGGAATGGCTTTCACTATTGGTTGTATGTTGTTTCATTTGGCAACATGTTTTGATTTTATGAAATTTGTTAACGGTATAATACTTAAGTACTGAAATTTCCTTTCGAAGAATCTCACAGTAATAATACCTAAAATAGAAAAAATAAATATTAATAAAAATTATATGTTAAAGTAAACAAAATCAAAACTGTCTAAAAATTGCATGGTCAGTTGTTTTATTTGGTTAGAATGCTGATGAATATTGTTCAAATAAATTTAACAATGAATTTATTACAATAAATTTGAATGGTAGGAATTTTTTCAATATATAATGCATATGTTAAGTATGTATTTGAAATGTGAGGAATTTTATTTTTAAATGTAGGTAATGCTATAATAATTCACTTTTATGTTTTTAAAAAATATTGTGTAAATAATTCCAAAATGTATATTAAAATTCCTTTTTTTTTATTTTTTATACTACAGCTCTTTTATTATGTTTATTTTTTGTTCCATTAAGAATACTGTCTGTATAATTAATCTTACATTCTTTATTTTATACTTTAATTTATCTGAAGCTTCTAGAATATGGTATAAAATAAATGCACATTCTTAAAATTTTAAGGGACAAAATTTTCTATAAATGCAATATATTTAATTTAGTCCAAAATGATATGTATTTTTTAAAAACATAACAGTGTTTTTTATACCAAAGTTTGTCAAACTTTGAATATATATTGTATGATGTATCTTTGTTTTAAAACTGTAAATTACTTAAGATTAAGATTTATGCTTCAGAAATTAATTTTAGAATTCATTATTTTGATGTGTGTTTGCTTTAAATTATGACATTTATAATTAGTAGGAGTTTTGATTTTTTTTTACATCTTATGTTTTTTCACTGATGGAATATACAATACAATAATAGTGTTTATTGATTAGGGAAAGATTTTTTTGAGTGCCATTGATCTATGTGATAATAAATTTAACAGTTTAATTGTATCCGATTATATTATTGTCAAAATAAGAAAGTATTATACTGAACATTTAAAAAAATTTAGTTTTAAAGTCCGACATTATAAATGTAATTTCAAATTTCAAAAACAATGCCGTTATAGGGTATATTCTTGCATTTTTAAGTTTAGACAGTTTTCTAATTAATAAAATGTTAAATGATTTCATAAATATTATGCACAGCAACAGAATCAAAATATGCAGAAAATTTTGTGAGTGAATATTAACATCACAGTATTCAGCAATACAAGGGCTTTTGGTGATGGAGCTCGTAATTTTGAACCATGGTCAAGTGACGAGGGCAACGCATAAGCTGGTAACCCTCTCTCCTAACTTCCACATCACACCAATTTGAGGATGTTTGAGCCTTGAAATATATAATGTGCATTGGCCCTTTCAGCTTGTCGGGTGTGAAGCGTACTAGGCTCAAACTAATAACATACTAGCCACGAGTCTGTTACCTTGACCACTAGGTTTACCACTGCCTTCAGAATATTTTGTAAATATGTTGAACTTTACTCCTATTAGATGTTGCATATGCTCTTAAAATCCTTGTTTTATATCCAAATCTAAGATTCCTTTTAGGAGAATTCTCGTTAGCCACTATAAATGTCTGTCCTTTTACAGTAAAGATAAGTTAAAGTAAATAATTTTATCGGACTTTTGTGGGGATTTACATCTTTCCAGATTGGAATTCAAGATATAGATAATACCTTAGTTGTTTATTCAGAGGGAAAAAAAGAGTGAAAACTTTATTGAAGTAGATATTTTATATTTAGATATACAATGTGTGTGTAGAAAAAATACACTCCTGGCCACCGTAAATGCAACACCCTGAAGGAAGCATGCGAATAACATGAAATTTACGGCCGCGGTAGCCGAGTGGTATAGGTATCGGATCGTGGCTTGCCTTGTCACGAGTTCGAGCCCAGTACCACTAAAACCCGCCGTGTAGGGCAGCAATGCACGTTAAATCTGTCGAGAGCTGAAACGTCCTCCCGTTGGTGTGGTGTGGTAGTTAGGAGAGGGGTGCCAGCTCAGGTGTCGTCCACGTCACTTGACCATGGTTCAAAATTACGTGGTCCGTCGCCAAAAGCCCTCGTGTAGCTGAACAGTGCGACGTTAATATTCAATCAATCAATCAAACATGAAATTTACAACATGCATTAGCGGAGGTGAGATATGCAAATGATTCGAATTTCAGCGCAGACACACATCACGCGCGCCTGTGGTGCCACCTCAAAGCGCTATTTAAGGCTTGGAGATTTCGACGATTTCAAGTTCGGCAATTGTATTCTTGTGATTTTTTTCAAAAAACGATCAGTTATGTAAACAGCGATCAGCTTTTGATCAAGTATCCGAGTTCGACAGAGGAAGGATATTGGCCTACCGAGATTGTGGATTATCTTTCTGGGAAATCGGCAGTCGTGTTGGACGAAACCAAACACAACTGTAATGCGGATATGTGACCGTTGGATGCAGGAGGGTACGACGGACCGACGTCGTCGATCGCATCCACCTCAGTGCACCACTTCACGTGAGGACAAGCAAATTGTGCGTATGGCAGTGACGGATTGTTCAGTCACATCACGAACCATAGCACAACACATTGAGTCTGTAACGCATCATTAAGTACTCATCATCGGCCTACCATTCGACGCCGTTTACAGCAGAGTGGTCTGTCCGCAAGACGTCCATTACTTGGTCTACCCTGACGCAGAACCACAGACGTCTCCGCCGCCAATGGTGCGATGAAAGAAGGATGTGGGCGGCTGAATGGAATGAAGTTGTCTTTACTGACGAGTCACGCATCTGTCTGCAACACCACGATGGTCGCATTCGAATCTGGAGACACCGTGGAGAGAGGATGCTGAACAGCTGCGTTATGCACCGCCACACTGGTCCTGCACCGGGTATTATTTTATGGGGCGGTATTGGATATTGCTCTCGCACTCCTCTAGTACGCATTGCCGGTACTTTAAACAGCCAGCGCTACATCTCCTAGGTGTTGGAGCCAGTTGTCCTTTTCCTTACCTTCAGGGCTTGGCCACAGCCATGTTTCAACAGGATAATGCGCGACCACACGTGACATGCATTGTCCAAAGGTTCTTCGTCAATCCTCAAATTGAATTGCTTCTCTGGCCGGCTCGCACTCCGGATCTTTTGCCGATAGAAAACATGTGGTCTATGGTTGCTCAACGATTGACCCAGATTACACCCCCCAGCTGCCACACCAGATCAACTTCGGCAAGGTGTGGAATCTGCTTGGTCTGCTGTACCCCAAAACACATAAAAAGTCTCTTTGAATCAATGCCGAGGCGTGTGGCAGCAGTGATCTCCAACAATGGCGGCTACTCTGGCTACTGATTCTGGTAGGAACCACACTTCACAGAAGTCTATAAATTTAATCATTTGATACTTGGTCAATATATTATCCACAAAATAATTTTTGTTATGCTATCTCTTGTCTTTCTTGGTGATGCATTTACGGTGGCCAGCAGTGTACAATATAATTGGGTTAAAAATCCTGTTTAAGGAAGAAAAATGTTGTCTCTAAAATTAATCCTAAAAATTTTAATTGGAAATGTTTAGTTTTAGGCAACTTTTGTAATAAAATTTTTGGTATACCGTAATGTCCGGCGTATAACGCGCACCTATACTTTCAAGTCACATTTTTAAATTTTTAGGTATATTCGCCGTATAATGCGCCCTCCCTTTTTTACGAAGGAACCTGAAATAGACGTGTGCAATGCTCGTATGCAGTGGCGCACACAGGAATTTTTCAAGGGGGGCTCTAGGGTCAAAAGTCTACCATTCTCGTATCTTCAATATGCCGTCCAACATATTCTTTTGATTTCGTGGATTTTGGGGAACAAAAAACAGTAAAAAATTAATTATGGAATAAATAAGTAACATTAATAAAATTAATTATTAATTTCAAATAATTAATTTTTACGTATATATACATAGGATTATAATTAATCGAAATAAAAATCAAGGGCTATGGCGGGGGTTTCCAGACGCAGGGACCCTCCCCCTTGTGTATACCACTGCTCATATGTTAAGTAGCCATTTATTCGAGATATTATTCCAAGCCTTAGAAAAAGAGATAGCATACTTCTAGAACAACCCTTTAATTTCATAAGGAATGCCAGTTCTTTTAAATAATCGGTGTTTCGATTCACGTAGAAGTCTTATTTTTTATATGCTCGTCTCTTTTCTTTTATTTTTAAATCTCTCGTTTTTATACCCGGCGTATAACGCGCACCCTTAAATTTCTATCTTATTTTTTGTGTTAAAAGTGCGTGTTATACGCCAGATTTTACAGTATTTTGTAATTTGTGTTTTAATAGCATTATTATTAGAAATCATTAATGTAAAATCCAGAGGCGTAGCTACCTTCGTATTAATGATATGTGGCCCCCAAGCTACAGGGGCCCTAATATGAGTAACTACAGTCTCACTAGCAGCGCTCCCATATTAAAAAAAAAAAAGCCCCTCAGAGCTAGCTATGCCAGTGGTAAAATCTATATCTTTTTATTCATAATTTCTTTGGTAAGATTGGAATCATCTATGATAATATGTTTATGATGTTCATTTTTTTTTATAGATTCAGAGTAATTAGGACAATAAAAATGTTACCATTTTGCAAGTCATTATTTTTATTGAAAAAATATTTACAAAAGTTTTACAATATAGTTAAACAATAAAAATGTGTTTTATTTTAAAAATAGATCTACATATTTTTTATTATATGCAAAAGCCTTTTTAATATTAACCGTGCTAATTTGGAAGTGTTGAACAAATTTATTCAATATTTTAGTAAAATGTTAATGTTATGGGATTTATTCACGAAAAGAATAGTACAATATTCAGTAGAACATTTAACTTTTTCTTTTATATTGAATTTATGAATTAGGAAATTACTTATATCCTTAATTATACTAGGGATGATCAGAAAAAAAGGTTTCAAGCCGCAGCATTTGAAAATTACATATTGTGGAGAAATTTTGTTTCCCCAGAGTGGAGACAAATGGCGCTACTTGTCATTGAGCTCGTTTGCGTGTAGGGCAGTGAAAGTTCTCAGACGGTTCATGACGATTGAAATGGTTTGACGCTTAAAAAATTGATCTCGTTTGGAAGTTCGATTTTTATGAGCAAAGAGTGTGTCCGCATCTGACATTCACAGCCAAATCGTGGAAGTTTATGGTGAAGAAGCAAAGAGCAGACAACACGTAGCGAAATGGTGTCACTCTTTTCAATCAGGCAGACAGGATGTCGAAAACCGCAATAAGGCAGGGAGCGGCCGGCCAAGTTCTTCAAGGCACGAATTGAAGAAATGATTCAAAATGATCGATGGGTAACTCTGAGTGAAATCTTGTCAGAGCTGGGTCTGAGCTATGGTACCTTGCAGTAGATCGTTTCTGATGTGCTGCGATATTCGAAGACAGTGCTGTGAAAACATCCGCTGAGCCGTGGCTTCAATGGACTGGAACCTGATTTCTACCAAGACGGGTTAAACAAGTTGGTTCTGCGTTCTGATAAATGCCTAAATAGACTTGGTGATTGTGTTGAAATATGATAGGCACGTATATGCCTCTTAAGTCCCTTTTGTATTTTCCGTCTATTGTTAATAAATATTTCTTTATTCGACTTGTAACCTTTTTTTTTGCCCTCCCCTTGTACGTAAAGCTTGGCATTTCTTAAAATTATTACTTAGAATAAACTTATAAGCTGTTTTTCTTTTATTGTTCATGCCAAACATGAAATGTTTGATGTATTTAATATTAGATGTCTTTTTAAAGTTGCAACATAAATTCAATAATTTTAAAAGCTATAGCATTTGTCTCCTTTATTTCTTTTGACTCTTTTTTATTCTATGTATTAAATTTAAAATTATTACTATTATAAAAATATACTTTTATATTTTTGTAGAATGCATTTCATTGTAAGGCTTTAGGTTATTGAATGCATGGTATTCAGTGTATAAAGATATATGTATTGCAATATTGTATGTAATAGTTTTTCCTCCACAATCTGTTTTTCAATTCCTACTCTATTAGCTCACTCTCTCTATATATCTATATATTTATTTATCTTGTTCAAATTTTCAATAGTTAATAAAATACTGTCTATTCATCCAATCAATTCCAAATTAATTTTTTTAAAACTTGTAGTGGATGACACTTGATGTTAATACAGCTTTTTCATATATTAATCAATTAGTTAAATTAATTGCTGGTTTTGACGCCAACTTAGATTCGTCTCTATTGTTGTAACAATGTAACTGTTAAAACAAAGACAAAAATTGGCGTCGGAAACCTGTTTTTCAGCCAAACTAGCCAAATCAGGTGTGCATTGTTACAACAATGCAGACAAATCATGCTTTTTTTTCAATTCCTACTATTAGTTCACTCTCTCCCTATATTGATATATGTATCTTATTCAAATTTTCAATAATAAAATACTTTTTATTCATCCATTCAATGTAGGAATTGACTTAAATTTTTTTTTTTTTATATTACTTGTTTTAAATGTGGTACATTCTAAGAAAAGTTGATGAGATTATTTGAAGAAAAAAGATCATCAAGAAATTGTCAATAATGTGGCAATAGTTGAAAGTAGCAATTTTTTGAATACGATTCTAAAAAAATTAATATTACGTCACTTTGATTATTAAAGTGCTCAAAAGTAATGATATTATTTAATTTATGGAGAACTACAAACTGCAGAACGATTTACTTTTGTTATCTGTTGATTAAAAATATGAAAATAAACGATTCTGCCTTAAAAATGTACTCTCTTGGGGAAATCGTTAGGGTAAAAAGTGTAGGGATTTGGCTATAAAATTTTAAAACTAAGATATTTATAAATGAAAGAGAGCAATTGTTCGATATTGCTCTAAACTTTTCACAAAAACTGCAGCAATGTATTTTATGTAAAAAGTGAAAGTAAGGACTGGCTAGAGTGTAATGTTGTGCTGAATTGGTGACAGCTGCGAAATACGTCATAGAATGGGTGAGAAGTAATAAATAATAAATAAATAAATAAAACAGCCATTATATACTTAAAACACAGTTATTAATCCTGCCGTTATAACTGTCAGGTCCCCTTTTAGATGATGTTTACAATGAAATGGATTAGTTGGTAAAAACTTAAAAGGAAAAGAAGTTACTCTTGCTATTGATGGATTGAGCGATATCCATAATGAACCGACAATAGCATCTTGCATTCAAATTAATGGAGAGACATATATTGTAGATGTTGAAAACATTGGAAGAGCAAAAAAATCAGCAGAATTTTAAATAAAAAATGCAGTGACATCATTCAGGTTACTACGGAAAAATATGACCGTCAAGTTAAAAGCATTGTTACTGATAATGTGCTAAAAATATGGAGAAAATAAGACGTGAATTGGAACAAAAATTTGAGAATTGAACTCTTATAACATGGTTGTGGAGCTCATTGGCTAAACTTTTGGGACAAGATATGCCACCTTCAAACATTATGAAACACGTAGTAGATATTCACAAGTATTTTCGAAATCACTATGCTCCTGGAGCTTTGTGTAATGACGTTAAATAAATTGTGTAATGACGTTATAAGTTGATAGTAAAAAAAGTTTTAAAAGAAAAGTTTATTTTATTCTTTTTAGCGCATTTAAATAAAAGCTTATTTTTAAAACAAGTAATATAAAAAAAAATTTAAGTCAGTTCCTACTTAGATCAACAAAGAAAATTTTTATTTTAGCTACTTTTTATTAAATAGTTACAATTAATATAAATATGTATATACATATGACATAATCGCAACATTAAGTGGTAATAAATTCTTATTAATTATCATTAAAGTATCGTATTGTCATCCAAAACAATCGTGTATATAAAATTTCAGTTCAAATGAATGCTTTAAAACGTAAGAAAAAAACCTTTTCAAGTTTTGACACAAGTCGCCAACGTGACTGTATTTGTAATTCTTTAAATAATGAGTTTTAATCAATTAATTTTTATTAATTATAAGAGTAAATTCTTGTATTGTCATCCAAAATAATCATGTATATTAAATTTCAGCTCAATGAAGTGCTTTAAAATGTATTTTATTAACGATTGAAAATTCCACCAAGATAAATAAATAAGCAAACAAACAAATAAATATAGAGAGAGAGAGTGTGAGTTAATAGTACGAATTGAAAAAGTTTTTTTACTTTTAATTTATTTTTTACTTTTTAGTTATCGCTGGACAGGTTTCTCAGTCAGTTTATCTCCTTCAACATATCATTGTTGCAAGGTCGTTTGCCGGTCAATTTCGAACAGTCTAGCTCAAGGGTACTCAACCTTTTTTCCCTCCGGGACAGATACACATGATACATATTTCACTCTAGCTGCAACAAGAGGATAAAGGGGGCGGGGGGAGGTAACCACTGTAAGACTAAAACAACATTGGACGAAGCAAAATTAATCAAAATATTAAAACTATTTTTTTCTTCCAATTCCTACTGTTAGCTCACGCTCTATTTATCTTGGTGGAATTTTCAATCGTTAATAAAATACATTTTTAAAGCGCTCAATTGAGCTCAAATTTTATATGCATGATTATTTTGGATGACAATACAGTAATTTAATTATAATTAATAAAAATTAATTGATTAAAACAAATTATTCAAAGAATTACAAATACAGCCACGTTGGCATCATTTTTGGCGACTTAGCGACCATTTTGGCGACTTGTGTCAAAACTTGATTTTTTCTCTCGTGTTTTAAAGCATTTAGTTGAACTGAAATTTTACATATACGATTGTTTTGGATGACAATACGATACTTTAATGATAACTAATAAAAATTAATTACCACTTAAATGTTGTCATTTTGTCATATGTTTATACATATTTTTATTTTTGATTGTTACTATTTAATAAAAAAGAGCTAAAATAAAATTTTTCTTTGTTCATCTAAGTAGGAATTGACGTAATTTTTTTTATATTACTTGTTTGCTTTACTTTAATATTGTATTAAAGATGAAAACACACACACAAAATTAAATCCGTAATTTTAAACCAGTTTTTTCAATCTTTGTACAGAATTTGGATAATACTATTCTACAAACAGAAAAAAAGTTTTGTGTGATTATCTTTATAAATAATGAAGTTATTAAATGTTTAATTAAAAATTTGAATATTTTTGGAAAAACCGTAAAAAAAGTTTTTGGCATTTTATTTTTTAAATGACTGATTCTAAAAGAGAAAAGCATGACATTTTTTAGTGTAGAATATCGATTCATTAACACGAAAAAAAATTCATACGGAATAATTTAGAAGTCATTTTCATGAAAACGCATCGATTTTGACTCATTTTAGAAAATATCGTAAAAAATAGAATATCATTGTTTTGTGAAAAGAATTATACCGTATCGTGGCGAAATAAATGATCTTTCCGATTATGTAATTATTTTTTGTTTGGGTTTGATAGAAAGAATTAGTATTGCAGTATTAACTAATTGCAGTATCGGAATAGAATTGGTCAAAACATGCATTGTCATCCAAACTAAACGTGTATACAAAATTTCTGCTCAATTGGTTGAAGACATCAGCTTTTCAAATTTGAGTTGCAAGATTCCACCGGAACAAATTACATTGCAAGTTAAATAAAAGCTTGTAAAAAATGTCTTCTGATGTGGAAAATGCAATTTGATGGGATTTAACTGTTTTATGCGTACTTTTCGTTATTAATTTTTTAATATTGAGTTATACTATTTTTTTCCCTTCATATTTATATTGCATACTAAGTTTGCATCTCTTCACATTTCTATTGTTCTGATAGCTTAGCAAAATTGGTATTGCTTCTCTGTGAAAACTAAATGAAACATAAGAATTAGCTGTTTAATAGTTACGACTGTTGTTTAATAGCTTAAATCGAAGCCAGTGAGTTACTTTATTGTTTTTTATTCTTCCCTTTTTCATGTTCCGCATTCATAATATCAAAAAAAGCATACAAATTTAATAGCATTTAGATTACTGTTTCAATAATGTATTGAATATTATTCTAAGTAAGTTAAAACAATTAGTTATATATTAAAGTTAAAATTTGTAAAATATAAAATAGTTACATCTCCGTAAATAAAACATATCTATTTTTAACACTTTGACAAAAAGAGGCAAAAATGTATTTTGGCAAACCAGGCCGTATCGACACATTGATAGAATGCCAGTAAATATTCCAATTCTAAAAAAAAAATAGAGCATTTAAAATTAATTCATTAATGGATAAATTATAGTTTTAAAAAACTAAAAAACACGCTTTTATATAGTTAATCGAACTAAAAAGTAAAAAATAATTCTTGATATAAGAATAAAATGATTACCGGGAAAATTAATGTCATTATTTGGATTGTTTTAAAAGCTACTTATAAACAAGTAATATAAAAAAAATTAAGTCAGCTCCTACTTAGATCAACAAAGAAAAATTTTATTTTAGCTACTTTTATTAAATAGTTACAATTAATATAAATATGTATATGCATACGATAGAATCACAACATTAAGTGGTAATTAATTTTTATTAATTATCATTAAAGTATCGTATTGTCATCCAAAACTATCGTGTACATAAAATTTCAGTTCAACTGAATGCTTTAAAACGTGAGGAAAAAAACCTTTTCAAGTTTTGACACAAGTCGCCAAAAAGGATGCCAACGTGGCTGTATTTGTAATTTTTAAATAGTTAGTTTTAATCAATCAATTTTAATTAATTGTAATTAAATTATTGTATTGTCATCCAAAATAATCATGTATATAAAATTTCAGCTCAATTGAGCGCTTTAAAATGTATTTTATTAACGACTGAAAATTCCACCAAGATAAATAAATAAATATATAGAGAATGTGAGCTATAATTAGTAGGAATTGAAAAATTAACTGAAAAAGAGGGGAACATAATACACGCGCATTTAGCGAATTTCAAGTTTTAACATTTCAGAATTACAATAATACGCTGCATTCAGTAGCGCACACAGGAATTTTTCAAGAAGGGGGGCTGGGGTCGAAAGCTCACCATTCTTGTATCATGCTCTTTTTGATTTTGTCGATTTTCGGGAACAAAACACAGTAAAAACTAATTATTAAATAAATAATTGGCATTAATTAATAAAATTAATCATTAATAATAAATAAATTAAATTTTACGCACTATATACTTAGAATTATAATCAATCGAAAAAAACAATCAAGGGCTTTGGGGGGTCCGGACCCCCTCCCCCCTTTGCGTGCGCCACTGGCTGCATTTATACTACAATTTAAGTGAAACAATTTAATATTTATACTAAGTCATTGTAAATTAAGATATTAATTGTTAGATGAGTAATATTTATAAATTTCTAAATATATTTTGAAGAAATTAATCGTTTTTTATTTTGACTGTTTTGTAGTATTTGATGTCGTTTTGATGCATGTACTGTATTAGCAAAATATGTTTTTAGTGACTATACGAAAACTTCACATCAGTTTTAACTTAAATTTAGTTATTATTTGAACAACTAAAATGAAACTATGTATAAAACTGTAGTAAATTTTGAAATTGATCAGTTTTCTCAAAACGTCTTTTGTTCACATTGCATGAATGGAATGTGATAAGCTTTTTGCTGGAGAATTACTAAGCCTGTATCCAAGATGATGAACCAGTTTGCATTTTTAATGAAGCAATTGAAAATTACAAGTAAAAAGTGGCACATTTATTTTTTATTTTATTTAAAACTTTAAACTTTTGTAGTTTTTTAGAAATTTTAAATCAACGTTTCATGGTTCATCATTTTTAAAATAACACAATCTCCTACACTGAGCAAAAAGAAAAAAAAAAATCAGTTACAAATATTGGTAACTTTTTCATAATGCTGCGCTCAATGCAAAAATTTCTTTTTACAATTATCCAATTAAAAATTTAAGTTAATTAATATCTGTTTGTTTATTCCTCCAAAATTTTCATTCCAGGAAAGAAATAATACAAATTATAGCTCTTTATAGTTATTATCTTTCTCATGGGGTTGTAAATTGGTAAATACCATTGCAGACCCTGTACATTACCCGGGAGCGTGTCCACTTATAGGCGGATATCGACCATGGTTCAAAATTACATGGTCCGTCGCCAAAAGCCCTCGTGTAGCTAAACACTGCGCGACGTTAATATTCACTCACTCACTATAGGAGGATATCAATTGCCACAATGTAATTTTGACGCCCAGTTTCCTCTCTTGCTGGAGGCACCTGAACTCTGACTATGCGTAGCTGTCCTAAGAATTTAATTTTGTCGAGAGCACTCAAGCCAAACAAGCACTCTAGGACCTTTAACATGCGGCATAATCATACAACATGGACGCTGTCGATTTTTTTGTATCATGAAAATCTAATGGGTCGGGGACGAACCCACAAACTTGGGCGTACAGGTCCAGCGCAGAACCAACTACGCCACCCCGCCAAGTTGTATATGATTTTTAATCATTTTCGACCTTTTAAAAAGTATGTGACCTCTCAGAATAAATATAAACCTAAATCCACTTTCATTCACGAATGCTTCACTCATTGTCTTGATCACCTTTTATTTTTTTTTAAACTTTAAAAAACACCTCCGACTGTCTATGACCCGTTGGTGTGGTGTGGTAGTTAGGAGAGGGGGTGCCAGCTCAGGTGTCGTCCACGTCACTTGACCATGTTTCAAAGTTACGTGGTCCGTCGCCAAAAGCCCTCGTGTAGCTGAACAGTGCGACGTTAATATTCACTCAAACTCCGACTGTCTATGACGTCACGCTGTTTGCCTCTCGCAAATTCAGCATTTCAAGGAGTGAAGGAGGTAGAGACGGGTGAATCTGAGTGCCATCTGTATATTGTGAATAATGTGCGTAAATCTATTTATAGATTTAAAAATTAATTTGTTATAGTAAAATAAAATGAAAATTTTAATAAAAGTATAAAAAAAAATTAATTTTTAGTGTACAAGTTATTTGTATTGTTTTGTAAACAAGAATTGGTAAATGTGCAGTCAGTTTAAAAAAATGTTGACCTGAAATAAATTTCAAAATGAAAAATGCTTAAAAGCTTGATATTTAATAAATTTTAAGATCTCGGGGAGCCGCTAACTGTATATTGGCTGGCTGCATGTGACCGGCAGGCCGCGTGTTTGACTTGCCTAACATAGAGCCACAATAACCGAGAGAGTGTAGTCGAATGCTGGTGGTCAGCGTTGAGTTGAGTTTGGTGTTTTATGGCGCAAGAGCCAGTTTTGGCTATACTGCGCCAAACATTCATAGGTCTGTGGTCTGGACGGGAAAAGAAGAAATTGGATGACAAGATGGAGGGTCGAAAATAGAGAAGGATCACTGGGGTACCCCGGGGTCGTAACACCTGTGTTTACCAAAGATAGTAAATCCCTTGGGAAAAGGAAAAGATCACTAGGGTACCTCGGGATTGTGACACCCGTACCCACCTAAAGAAGGTGAGCCCCCCTGAGGGGGCTGGTGGTCAGCACTCTTACATTTAAGTTGTGAGTACGATTGTGCTGATGCCAGTAAAAGCCCCTGTGATGTTACTATCTCTTAACTGGTTATTAGCCAAAAATTCCAATTCCCGCGTGCAAGTTAGGCGAGTGGGGTGTAAGTTCTGGTATTTTATTTTTATTTGAATGTAGATAGAAATTACGAGGTCCGTCTAAAATACACTTGAGGAGTTCATAAGAACGACTTAACACAATCAGTTTGTATTATTTTCGAAAATATGTTTTAAATTACCGAGTTTATTTCATTCGCATCGTTACAGTTTTCACATGCTTCCTCTGATTCTTAATATCTTTATGCTGCAGGATTCATTGGAATGGATACCTTTAAACCTTACAGTATATGTAAAAGAATTATTATGGAAATGAGTTAACGTAGTGATCTTCGCACGTGACAGTCTCAGAGGAAATCACATCAGTACCAGACGCTATTACTTTGACGTTAAAATTCCATTCGTTACTTTTGACAAAATTTGAAAGTTTCAGTTAATCAAGAAAGACTTCTCCCCTTGTAAAATACAACTAACTTTTCACACTCAATGATTTACCTTGAATTATTATACTTATTTTAATGATAATAAAATGTTATTTTACAATTTAGTATAAAAATGCGATAAGAGGTTTTAAACTTGCATTAAATTGGGTGAAAAGTGATTTTTTTCCAATACCTACTTATTGTTATAACAAACGAAATTTACCAAATTTTGCGAAGAAAGAAAAATGTGCGCGAAAAATTCGTTCATTGTTCAGTTTATATCTTTAATTCCTTTGGCTATATATTTTTTAAAATTTAATCACATCGTATAAACCTTAAATTTTGACCTTTTTAATTAAAAAATAAGTTATTGACAATGTATGCAAAATTGAATCATATATTTAGTAAAATAAGCATATATTCAATATAAAAAGAATTGATATAAATTATTATTTAGTATAATTATTATTCTTTATTTTAAAATTAGCCTTATATTTATTTCAGAAAAACTCCATTAACATTTGGATTATTTAGAGCAGGGGTCTCTAACCCCCGGTCCATGGATCAAATACTACTGGTCCGCACAAGAAATATTAAATTATTTACCCTTTATTTACTGTGGTATATTTTTCTTGGGTATTTTTTTAAAATTTATTTGCAGAACTCCTCATGCTCCACATTGCATAACATGAGGCTTACAGACGTAAGTGGTTACACAATTATATCATTTAAAAGAAATTTGGGGAAAAAAAATATAAGACAAAAACATAAAATAAAAAGAAAGAGTGGAAATACACAAAAATAAACAAGGGGAGGTACCAGTATCAAACCTTAAAAATCTATACAGTAAACGAATTTTCTTAAGACATTTAGGCTTTCAGTACAATTGACCAACAAAGACAAAACAGGTGGCCAGAAAATACCCAAACGTTTCAACTCCTTTTTAAAATTCCCTCTTTTACAGAAATATAGTTTACAATACAACAATACATGTTCCACAGTTTCAGCATCCTGTCCACAAGAACAAATATCACTACCAATTAAATTAAATTTAGATAAATAGCTCTTAAAATTTCCATGTTCTGTTAGAATCTGAGATAACTTGAAATCAGTTACAAATTTCTTACATTTAAGCCGTTGATAAATGGTCGGAAAAAACCTTTTAGTCCACGAAGCTTTAGGCGAGGCCAAGTATTCGTTGTTCCAGGAGAAAACAGTTCTTTCCCAAGCTACATGCTTCCAGTGGGACAATGGCACAGACATTAAAAGGTTCATATCTTGGCAAGTTGCCTCTTTGGCCAACTGATCCGCTCTATCATTGCCGAGGTTTCTGCTATGGCCCCGAACATAAGAAAAGTGGATGCCACAGAATAGACTGAACCTGTACAACAAATTTTTCTATGGAATTTACGCTGAGCAAACAATGGAGTGAAGAGAGTGAGTCAGTGCAAATAAGAAAGTTGAGCGTTCCACCCTAACGGAGAGAGTCCTGAATCAACTTTACGACAAGATAAATGCAGAGTAGCTCGCGACTTGAAAAACAGAGCATTTATCTCTTAATCGATGCTGGAAAGTAACATTTTCAAAACCTTCCTCCTAAATTACGCAGGCAAGATTAACCCTTCCATTCAATTTTCTTGGGTATGGGCTACTTTTTATGAAAATCACTTTATATTCCTTGCTAAATCACTTTATATTCATTTTTTGGTGTAGCTATATTTTATTCTGATCATGATTAAATACAATTAAAATAAAATTATTCAATCAAAACAGTGTAAAATATAAACAATCAACGTCCTCCCCCCTCAGCGGGCCGCGGTAAAATTAACAAACGTTGGCCGGTCCGCGGCGATAAAAGGTTGGGGAACACTGACTTAGAGGACAATTGACCTTTAATCAGTTTATTTTAACAGTCAAATTTTTCCACGTATATGTCTAATAATGTTCATATCATTTCCTTTTCTTATTATTAATGTTAATTTTCAAGAAGCGCGTCCTATTTTTTTTTTTCATGGGAGAATACCATGTGCTGTCGTTTGTTTTGGCAAATGAAAAACCGTTCTTTCAAAGTTTTAACTAAATTTCAGTTCCTAGAGTTGAGAAACTTTTTCAGGCAATCGACTGATTGCTTATCGAGGATTTTCTTCTCCAAGTTGATAATAAAAGTTTAATATATTTCACTGGACTCCACTTCCAATTGATTTTTCTCGCACTGCTGGTGTACATGTCGCAGGGAAATGATTAAATTAGGGATTTCATCATATCCCTAAGGGAGATGATAAATTCACTGAAGATATTAAAATAAGAATTCTATAAGGTGATTTCCCTGAGAAAAGTAAGTGATTTGATCAAATCCCTAACCTGTTTCAGTGAAATAATGAAATATTACAAAATGCCTTAATTAAAAAATTTTACATGCACACATTTAAAAAAAAAATAAAAAGTATACATTAATGTAGTACTTCAGAAATATCCTGCTTTATTTGTAACACCTTCCTTTAGTTATTATTTCTCTTTTTAAAATAGCTTTTTTTATTTGCAAAAAGCTTTTTTTATCTATAAAGGGGCGTAGTCGAATTCCCTAATTTATTTGCTTACATTTTTCAATTGAAGTTTTATCCAGTTTCTAATTTTCAGGCATACAAAAGTGATATATCAATCGAAAGATAATAATGCAAAAGAATACAACTAAATAAAACTAAAAAATAATATTTAGCTCATTTTGTTTTAGTACGTCACGCCAGAAGCCCGGTGCTGCCTGGCACGGACGAGGAGAGAGGGGAGGTAAAAAGGAGTGGTAACAAGCGAAAACAGAGCTCTACAAATGCTGACTTGCTCATTTCATGATTTCACTAAAACAGTTCAAGGATTTGATCAAATCACTTACTAACATTAGGGATATGACCTCAAAGAGACGTTATTTTAAAATCTTGCGTGAATTGATCATCTCCTTTAGGGATTTGATGAAATCCCTAATTTCATCATTTCCCTGCGACATATACAGCATAGTCGATGAAATTCCTTTTTCAGCCATGTTTACGATGTCAAACAAAAACGGAGAAAATAGCATGCAAGATCAGGATTGTAATTTAAAAAAAAGCAAAGTCGCGAAGCGAATACCATATAATGATCACATAGGCGTAGCAAAAAGTTACTTCGAAACAGGTTTGCATCCAAATTTGAATTTTACCTCGTCTCTGTTTTGACTCTTTTATCACTTCGATAAAAAAATTAATTATTTTGTTTCTTAGATGAAAAAATATTTGTGATTATAACTTGGAAATATATCTTTAATATTAAAATTTTTATAATGTACGACCCTTTTGACAAATTGCTATGCATTTGCTTTTTGTTTCAAAACAAGATATAAATATTTTTTAAGCAGATTAGTTCATTTTCTATCTTACCCAATCCTGTAAAGTTTAGGTGAAATGAAAAATAGTTTAAAAAATGAGAGTAGGTTCTTTTTTTTTTCCTAAAAAAAAGGGGGCAATTGATAAATTTTGCCACCGGAAGTTATTTGAGTCTATCAAAAGTAGCATGATATACTGTGTGATATTATAAAATATTATTCTTGTTAAATTTAAAGTAAGTATTTGTATTGAAAAATTGAAAATACTAATGTTTTGAATGGTGCATTATAAATATGTATTGTTTCTCTGAAATCTATGAAAATTGGAAACTGTGATGTAGTTACTTCGTTTAGATATATATTCTAGTTTTACTACGTTTTTTCATAATTTCATTATTGATATTCATGGGTATTTTTATTTTCAGAGGAATAGGAGAATTTAGACGACGGGGTTGAACTTCAGAATCAAACCAACACAAAGAAGAAAGTAAGAGGCGCAGAAAAAATCCAAGATGTCTTTGAAAAAAATATAAAAGTTTTTAGAGAAAAAAAGATGAACTACACAAATATAGAGTGTTTTAGCAAAGTTTAATATGTTTTGCATGAAAGGCTCTTTAGTAGAAATTATAAAGATTCTGTCTTGGGAATTTAGGTTTTTTTTTAGATCACAAACTATTTCCTTGCTCAGATAAGACGATATATCGTTAGCTACAGAAAAAAAAAATATTGAAAACTATATGCATAAAAATTGTAGATATATTTTTCAATTGAATGATCCTGATTTCCTTAAAAGGTGAAAGTTACCTAACAGTTTTGTATAAATTATCTCGTAAATGCAGTTTAATTAAAAAAAATTTGGAGAGTATTTTTTGAATTGAAAGATTTACAAATTCTTAACACATCCAATTGGAGAAAAAAGGTCTATGTAATTTCAAAGGTCTCCAACTGCTTGCTAATAACGTTTTTTCTTTTTTTTTAATTATGTGGTATATCACCAAAAATATTGCTCCTTTGGAGGTTTTTACTTGAAACCAGTGATTCACCAATTATAAAAGGTGAGCGTGCTGTTTACTGTTCACTGCAAGCTTATTGTTTTATGGTGCATAAGTTTGTCTGTGTCCTCTTTCTGAATTTTGCTCTAAGAAAGTATAAAATAAAAGTATTATGACATACCGTTTAGATTTCACTTAAATTGCGGTAGAGAATGTAATTTTAGTTAAAAATATCCATGTACATGGCTCTTTTGTGATCATTGTATATATTTTAGAATATTTTTAGCAAACTCAATAGAAAATAGTTTAATAATGATTTATTTAATTTTAAAATACAATTTTCACTGATTTCATTTAGTAAGTACAACTGGATTTCCGATTTCAGTATTACATTCAAAAGAAATATTTCTTCTCATACAAAGTTATAATTACTAACCGCTTTCCACAAAGAGGATACAACATGGTCTCTTCTCATCACTTAAAATAAAATAAGAATCTCGCCTGAGATTTCCAATTTTATAAACAAGATGGCTACCTTACAAAATGATATCTTAAAACATCACTTGAGTAAATTACCCAAGGAAAAGTTTCATGTTTGTGAAATATGCAACAAGGCATTCTTTCGTTGTGATAATTTAATAGTGCATTTACGTATTCATACCAAGGAACAGCTTCATGTTTGTGAAATATGCAACAAAGCATTCTCTCGCAGGGATAATTTAAAAAAACATTTGCGTATTCATACCCAAGAAAAGCCTTATGTTTGTGAAATATGCAAGAAGGCCTTCTCTGAAAAAAGTGCCTTAAATCTACATCTACGTACTCATTCCAAGGTAAAGCCTCATGTTTGTGAAATATGCAACAAAACATTCTCTCGTAGTGATAGTTTAAAAGAACATTTACGTATTCATACCAAAGAAAAGCCTTATGTTTGTGAAATATGCAACAAGGCTTTTTCTCGAAGTGGTGTCATGAGAACACATTTACGTATTCATACGAATGAAAAGCCTCATGTTTTTTTTTGAAAAACACAGCAAGGCTTTCTCTCGAAGTGTTGATTTAAAGACATTTACGTATTTATACCGAGGAAAAGAATCCTCATGTTTATCAAATTTGTAACGAGACTTCCTCTGAAAGCATTCATTTAAAAAGCCATTTACTTATTCATACCAATTGAAAACCTTATGTTCGTGAAATAATTTTTAATGAATTTCTCTTAAGGATATTGTATCTTTTTTAAACATAATGCTTGCCATTTTATCGAATTACTAAATTATAAGGATATTTGCGCATTCTTACCTATCAAGAAAAGTGTAATGTGTGAAATATCCAACGTCACTATCAATCAAAGTTGTAATATAAAAAACATACTTATCAAACCAAATAAAATCTTTTACAATTTTTGAAAATGCTTTCTCTCAAATTTGTTACTTAAAAACACATTTGCGCACATTCATGCTTCCCAATAATTTGAAGCTTTATATATATTTGATTATTTTTTAAAATTCAATTTTAATAATTTTCTTCTAGAAATCTTAGTCTTATAATTGTTAAAAATTTCAGTAAGTTTTTCGCACAAAGGCTTCACTTGAAAATTAATTTTTCAATTCCCACTATTAGCTCATTCTATCCTATATATATTTATCTATTTATCTACACTATTAAAATTCGTAGGTAAGCAAACATATCTATCTTATGTTTCTACGTGCCCCTATATTCTCACGAACCCATGAGGCAGAAATTTGCCGGAGGTACCAAAAGATCGGGAAGGATCCGAGGAATCCGTTTTGACCATTTATATTCCGATATTGCAATCAGTTAAAAAGATATTAATTAAAAACCTTTGTTTTACTTCTGTGAGTTGTTTCTATCGCCAAACAGAATGAATAACCGGGAGGTTTTTTTTATCCCCGACGTTTTTAAAACTCGATCTAATTTTTTTTATGAGACTTTGACAAAAAATAATTGCAATCAGAAAGATCATCTACTTCGCCGCGATACGGTATAATTTTTTTTTACAAAATAATGATATTTTCTATTTTTTACGATTTTTTCTAAAATGAGTCATCGATACGTTTTTAAGAGAAGGATTTCTAAATCGTACCGTTTGAATTTTCTTTCGCGTTAATGAAATAATATTCTACACTAAAAAAGTTCATGCTTTTCTCTTTTAGAATCAGTCATTTAAAAAATAAAATGTCAAAAACTTTTTTTTTTTACAATTTTTCAAAAAATACTCAAAATTGTATTTAAATACTTAATATTTTCTTTATTTATAAAAATAATCTCATGAAACTTTTTTTCCGTGGGTAGATTGATATTTTCCGTAATCTGTACAAAGATTGAAAAAATTGCGGTTTTTTTTTAAAAAAATTGTGTTTTTCCCTTTTTGCGAGAAATATTTAAGCATTATTTTTGTTACATTTTTTGGCGGCGAAAACCTGTTTGGCGCCTAACGAGTCTTTTCTCTCTGCCCGTCACATTTGCTGAAAGGTTACACAAGAAAAGAAGATGCTCCTTTAAATATATTGAAAATCACCAGATTTGGCGAAATTGAATATCTCTTTTTATTTCAAAGGTCTTTTCACTACTTGTTCCCTAAGATTTCGCTGCCCGAGCGTTTAAAGCGCTTCTTTATAAACGGTTGTACTCTCGTAATACTGGAGGCAACTTCCTTTTTGAAACAGTTGGTCAATAGGAAACTTCCCTAATGACCGTAATTTGGAATACCATACTCCCGAGAACAAATGTTATTAGCAAATCATTGCAATCACTTGAGTGTGAATTATTAAAAAGGATTTAACTATTAAAATCTCTGAAAAATTATATCCAGAATTTCAGGCATGAATTTGGAATAGTAAATCAAGAAGCAACTGATTTATCATGACTCTCATTTGAAGAGAAAGCTGGACAAGCTCGCAAGCAGCAAAAGAGAAAAATTATTTTCGGTGAAAGTAAAGAAGTCGGTTGTGAATATTTGAATGAAGGGAAAATTTCACAGTGAATTAAATGTATGTCATATACAACAGGACAAGAGAACTATTCCAAATAATTGAGATAAATGAAACTGTTATCGAACACTTCGCTGTGTTTTTTGACGAGAGATTATTACATGAATATAAGAAGAAGCTACATAAAAACTAAAAGACATATGTAAAGAAGATAATGAATCTTTTTAATTTTGACAGTGAATTAGATGCGTTTTTTCTATTTTTTTAAAGAAAACAAAGATACAATGAAAACCCTACCAAAAATTTATCGAGTTGCTAGAGGACCTACGTCGATTTTCTCTAATGTACAGATACTTTTGAAAAAATATTTTTAACAGTACCAATATCAAATGCATCAAATGAGAAATCTTTTTCAGTTTTAAAGCCTTTAAACATTATTTAAGAAGCACTATGGCAAACAACAAATTAAACATGGCCATATTATATATATAGAACAAAATATTTTGGAAAAAGTATACACGCTAAGCACATGCTTAGGGCGCAAAAGATTTGGGGCACAAAAAACTTGGAGGGTGAAAAAAGAGAAAACATTCAAATTGCAGAGAACGTACTGCCACCTAGTATTTAATAAAAAGCCAATTATTCTCTTTCATTCTTATGTCTAAATTATCAAATCTTCGTTTCGCTATCGGCCAAATTATTATGTAAATCACTTGGCTTTTCTTTTTTTAAATCATATTTTGCTTCATGTATACTGTTATTAAATTGTTCTCAAAACTCGAAATAAAATCTTTATTGCAGCGTTTCTCAAACTGTGGGGCGCCCCCCGCCAGGAGGGTGTGATAATACTACTTGGGGCATGAGCGTATCGCGTAAAATCGAAAAAAAAAAAGATTTAAAATAATTATCAATTTGATAAAATAATTACAAAGCAAAATACATTCTTATATAATAAAAAATTGAAGTACACATTCCCACTGATATAATACACAACATTTATAAATGTATCAGTACAGCACAAAGTATTTTATTAATAATTTATCAATATTCAATTACCAAGTAATAGAAAAAAAAAATTTTAAGTCAATCCCTACTTAGATCAAGAAAGAAAAATTTTATATTTTAGCTACTTTTTATTAAATATTTACAATTAATATAAATATGTATATACATAGGACAGAATCACAACATTAAGTAGTAATTAATTTTTATTAATTATTAAATTATCGTATTGTCATCCAAAACAGTCGTGTATATAAAATTTCAGTTCAACTGAATGCTTTAAAACGTGAGAAAACCTTTTCAAGTTTTGACTCAAGTCGCCAAAAATGATGCCAACGTGGCTGTATTTGTAATTCTTTAAATAATTAGTTTTAATCAATTAACTTTTATTAATTATAATTAAGTTACTGTATTGTCATCCAAAATAGTCATGTACATAAAATTTCAGCTCAATTGAGCGCTTTAAAATGTATTTTATTAACGATTGAAAATTCCACGAAGATAAATAAATATATAGAGTGTGAGTTAATATTTTAGGAATTGAATGAAAAACAAGTTTAGTAATTACTAGTGACTCCCCTTGGCTTCTCATATACAAAACAATATTTATCTTGATAATTAGTGCGATTTATAATTAAAATCGTATTGTATTGTAGTCAGGGACATCTCAAGGCATGAGCCTGCTAGGAATCTTTCACGACTCCGTCTTAAGATCATGATCCGGATCATTTTAATGTGGTCAAATATTATTCCCGTAAATATTCTCCGAAAAACAGGGAATTTCAAACGGCATGTCGGTTGAAAAAAGTGGTTAGACTGTATTATTATGTGATGACCGTTGTCCATGTCTAGGCCTACGCCTAGTACCCTAAACATTCATCCAACTCATTTAGTCGAAATGTGGTCATCGGTTAAGCCGGCCGGTTTGTGCCCAGGTTTTTAGTACCATTAAGTGCGTCGTGCACATTGATTTGTTTCAAAGAACTGTTTGAACGAGTATTTGACAATGCATGCTTTCTACTGTTAAAGATCTAAGGCAGGTGTGACGTCTCTCGCGTTCTTCTTCTAACATAACTCCTAAGTTCTTTGACGGCCACGATTAATGGCAAAACTTTTCCAACCCAATACCAAGAAGAGAAACAGAACGAATATGCAAATGGGATATACTTTAAAAGGATAGAAGGTTTGGTGAGATAAAACGGCAAGCCTAGAGATAACTTAGTGCGGAATTGTTCGGAATAAATGTTAGACGTCCTACAGCTCTGGAAGAAGGATACGCTCATCGCCATTAATTATAATAAGGATTAAGAAAGCCTGAGTATTCTCACCTACAAATAACATAATAGGAATATCTTCAACCTAGGAAGGAAGGTGTCTCTATAAAAGGTAATATTTTGTATAGGAAGTTAGATTAGACAGTTAAATAAATATAATTAAGATAAGTGATCTAGTTGTGCGATCTGACTTGAATATTCAGTTTAATTGGTGGCTTATTCTCACTTAAAGAAAGTTGTTATTTAGAATTAAGTAATTTAAGTTATTCTTAATAAAAGTTGTGTTAAGAATCCAAAATGTCTCATCTTTTAGATAATCCCACACCTCTAGCTTACGCGAATCACCCAAGACATAGTTATCACAGGATGGCTATGTCTCACAGGGCCTACTTTTGCATAGGCGTCCCTGATTGTAGTTTTGCCATCAATGTACATAATAATTGCATTCAATACATTGTTATTGTAAGAAGGGGGTGCGATGAAAATTATGACTGAAAATTGGGTCGCAAATGTTGAAAGTCGGAGAAGCACTGCTCTTTATCGCAATCTACGACACTCTTTTTGGTATCATGAATTCCTTTAGATTCTAAACTGGATTTCTATACACAAGGACGAAGGGTTCATTTTCCCTGCCCTTCTCCTCATAGAAAAGCAGATTTTTAATCTTTAGCATAAAGATTACGCCTCGGCACTTTTTATCTCTCTCTCTCTTTCAATTCTCTCCGACTATTAGTTCACACTCTCTATTTATTTATTTATCTTCGTGGAATTTTCAATCGTTAATAAAATACATTTTAAAGTGCTCAATGGACTAAATTCATGTGACGTCACGATCACATGATTCCAGTGAGCTCTTGTGCACGTGCATACCGCGTCATTTGTTTACGACTATCTTGATCTTAAAGTTAGTTATTCTTAGTTAATTATTCTTTTTTTACGTTCAGAAATGACATACTGTGCAGCATACGGATGCAATAACTGCAAACAGAAAGACAATTGTAGAAATAAAACGTTCTTCTAATTTCCTTTAAAAAATCCAAATTTATTAAAAACATGGACAGCAAAGATTAGGCGAGAAGAATTCGTACCTTCTTCTTCCTCTGTACTATGTTCAGATAATTTCGAAGAGAAATGTTTCGAATAACTAAATTTTACTAATCGCAGGCACTTAAAACCTGGATCATTTCCAACCATTTTTGTCTTTTCAAAAAGTTCTTCTCGAAGGGTTACTGGAAAGAAGGCAGCCCTCTACTTCTACAGAAATTTAAGTACTTCTGAGTAAATTTTTGTGAAGTTTAAGTCAAGTTTTTAAATAAGTTACTCAGAAAATACTTCAATGGTTAAATATTTTAGTAACCTTAAGTTTTACTTTTGTTATAAATCTTCAAAATAAAGTAACAGAAGTAATTCTGTACTTTATATAAAACTAACATTAGAATATACACTTTTAAATAACCATGCATATTATATTAAGACAAGTATGTATATTCACACAAGATTATGCAATGTATTATGTGCAGTTATTTTGCTTTCACATTAAAAAAAAATAAATAAAACACTTATGATAATAATCTATTTCTGAATTGATGGAATAAATTAATTTTAGCTCTATTAATGTTTTTTTTATCCCCATCTACAAAGTATTTTATAACAGAAATCACTCAGCATTTATTTATGAAATTATTACTCGAATATGATTTAATCTATGAAACACTAATCACTTAAAACGACTAAAAATTTTAAAAATTGGGCATTTTAAGAGTTTGAAAAACTTAAACTCTTAATTTTTTTTAAGTAATGAAATAATAGCCGGTCAAACTGACTTTTTGCTTTCAGAATCAACTAAATATAATTGTCAAAGCACCAGTGCATTTTACTGTTACTGTATCCGCGATAAAAGGTGCGCACAGCTTTAAAACAAGTGACATGCCATACTGACTTATACATACTTATTTCCTGAAACATACACTATGATGATTCTTAATTTCATATTACATGGCTTAAATTAATGTAGGAATATAACATTTGAAAAGGTGCTGCATTTCTAAATGTTATCTGATGTGTAGGATTCAAATTTGGAAACCTATTATTATATGCCTCATTTTGTGAATCAATAAAATCTGCAGATTGTTGAAATTCAAGTCTATATAATAACAATGTTTGTCGTTATATTTGTAAAAATGTCAAGTTTTTACATATTGAAAAGAATGCATTTTAGTTTTGGTCACTGGAATTTGGGGCATAGCATCATACTCTCTTTCCCCAGAGAATACATTATATTAATACACTTTATATATAGATTTATGCTTGTAATAATATGGATTAGTAAATTTAAGATTTAACAATTCCTCTATAAATTATACATTAATATAAATATTTTTTAACTTAATGGTGAAATAGTAAACTGCTTTATTATCTTAAGAGAATCAGTGGTCAGCAAACATTAGCCAAGAAACCCAAATATAGGCATTACAACAATTTTAAAAAAGATTGGGGCCAATCTGTTGTTTTATTAAGCTTTTATTACACTAAGTAAGTAATTAAATAAAACTTAAATTTCATACTTAATAAATGACACGTGAAAATGCGAACATGTGCTTTTGCATCTCTTTGGAAGTTTGGTAAGTGTAGGTTTTATGTTGTTATTTTTAATTTTGGAGGCATGAGGATTCCGGGGTTCTCATCAATAAGACAACTTCTCCCAGTTTACTCTTGATATGTTCATGCTTGAAGGGTAGTACTTATATATATGGCAGGAAAAGAACAGCTTAAACACGAGCTTTTCAGCTGATTCTAGAGTCAAGAATACTATTGAAAGCATTTAGAAAATGATCATGTCTTCCTTCTCCAGGGTCATTCAAAGCGGACCATTTGTGTTGTGAACTAAGATAACATTTTTCTTCTCCATTATTTTAGTTCAACACTTACAAGACACGTTCGAATTTAGAGCCATATCTCCTTGTTTTTGAAATACGTAATTGTATTTCAAAGCTACCAATGTCAATTTCAAAAGGAGAAGAAAATTTCAACTCGATTTGTCAGCATTAAGAGGATTTTGACAAATACTTCAAGTTGCTCTGCTGATTTTTAAATTTCTGAAACTTATATGAAAGTAGCACTACCTAATATTTAAAATTATTGTTTTAAAATGGTGTTTAGTAATAGAGAATTATATATTTCTTTGGCAGTGCTTCAACAGGCTCGGGAAAGTGAAGTAATGTTTCCCTTTCAAAATCTGGGCAAAGACCGGTACGACCGAATGTTATTACTTCTTCTAATATCAAAACCGCTTTCCTTGCAGTTTGATTAAGACTGATTTAGAGGAACATAACGTCACCATGAAATAAAAGTTTGGATCCACTGATCGTCTGTTAGTTCTGAATTTGGTAGACGCCCTTCTCAGAAAAATGCTTTATTCCGGGAAAAAGGGTGAAACGTTGAAACATTTCTGCTCTGCGGAAGTCTGTGTACCTTGTTATGAAGCAAGATCTGGCGTACTCACTCTCCGACAAATAAAAATTATTTGAATTGCGGCGATGATTTAGAGCTTTACGCTAAAATGGAGTTGATAATGAGCATCCGCCGGCATTCCTAACTTTACAATTTCATCCGGAAATGTTTGCACTGAAAGCAACTGCTGGTGAATGATACGTGATAAACCAAATTATATCGTGATTTACATTTTTCTTTCAAAATAACGCGGCAAAACACTTTTCTTACGCCGGTGGTCTTACGCTTTTGGCCCCATCTGCTGAAATCGACACCAGTGCATATCGGGGAATATGATGTTTTATCCGCCACAATCAATAACCATTTACAGGAGAATGCTATCTTCCACGCGCCTGACCTTTGGTGCTTGAAGTAATCCTAAAAATTCTTCTTTGGGGCCAGAATGGAAACATAAATTTTTACAAAAGGCTGAAACTTGCGCTGTATGATTTATGTACCCAAGGAAGAAATAAATCAACTGCTATTGACAAGCCAGAAACCAATTTTAGAATCACCAGTGTGGGTGGTTTATATTCGAACATATTTTAATTGTTTTATTTTTTAATGAACTTTGGCAGACAATGGTAGCCTCTTTAATTCTTTTTCAGGAATATCTGCTTTGTTCTTAAAATCCAGAAGCGTAAGCTCTTCGGATGCATTTATAAAACAATTTTTATGTGTGATTACCACCGTCTGTACGATTTTCCGCTGCCAACGTCTGCTTGTGGCTAAAAGCAAAGGCTTTGCTGTATTAATATTGCTGGAAGATTACGCCAGTTATTAAACACAGAAGTTGACGACTCTTGACTCTTCACGGGGATTCCTCAATTGCTTTCATAGCGCATACCGGTAGGTGTTTGGTGCTAAATGACGCGAGCTTTCTTGTAAAGTGTCTCTCTAAATATGACATTGTTATGCGCAATTTCTCTTTACAAGTAAGACATAGGAGGTCATTCAAGTTTTTGAATAAATACAAAAAGTATAGGTCCCTCAATTTTAATTTGGGTTTTCTCTTCACCATTTTTTTTTTTTGGTATATATTGGTGGAGTGCTATAAAATATTTCAAATATATTATTTTCTAAAGTAACCCAGTACAAAACATATCATTATCAAAATTGATTAAATAAAAATTTAAAAGAAAAATCTTTTAAAAAATGCAATTTTATTAATATAGCGGCTTTGGTTTGAAAAAATATGATTTTCCATGTCAGAATAACGAAATTTTTAATATTGAAAAAAAAAAAAAATGGAGAAACTTCTAACATTTGGATGAAGCCAGAAGTTATCGAAAATCGATTACAGGAACCACAAACATATATAGCGGTGTGATACAAAATCATCAAAAATACCTTAAGATATTTTGCCGCACTACACACAGCTAAGATTGAAAAATATGCAGTAAGACGGAACGGCAACGGGCGCAGTAGATAAGACAAAACTGTTCACTGCGGCTGTGATTCTTGGTATATTGCCCATACTTTTAGAAAACATAACGCACGCGTACTTGTGGTACGTATGCCACCAACATGTGCCAGAAAACATAAGAACAGCCGGTAGCTTGTACATGGTTTGTGCCGTTTACGAAACCAGCAAAACAAGCGATAACAAAATTTTTGTGTTTTACAAATATATAAAATTTTAATTACCTAATAACAGCAAACAAAAAAATTATACATGTTTCTCTGATTTATAAAAATTTTTTAATTTATCATATTTTTCTTTAGTTTTTTAGTGATATTGTGCACCTTCAGGATATTGCCAGAGCCCATACTTAAGGAACCAAGAGCCCACGTGCGGCTCCTGGACCCTGCCGACCACTGTCTTAAGGGTATTTCTAAAAAATTTCCAGAAACACTTTAAAGGATAATTGGTAAGCAAATCAGACAAATTCAAAGCTGGAGGTATTTATTTATTAGAATAATTTTTTCAAACATCTTCAAATTTTTCATAATATTGGCAAAAGTATTTATAGCATATTGTAAAATAAAATTCATTTCATCAATAACGATCGACAAATTATTAAAATAGTAGAACAGACTTTAAGGTATAAGAGTGACAAACTTGATGTAATATAATATATTTATAGAAATTGTTAATTTTTCATCTCGTATATGCTGGTACAGAAAAAAATGAGAAGTACTTGTGCAGTATATATAAATTCACACCCGTGTGAAGAACGAGGGTACACCAGTTATATATAATGTATACAAAACACAAAGAAAAGCAGAACTTGATTGATAAATCAAATCAAAATTAGGATCTATTTACATCTCTGTACTGTCAGTCATACTGCCAAATATGCAATCATGAAGTTATAAAATTTGGTACATCATATGAATCAAAACCTTTCCTATCGGCTTCAAATATTTTATGTACCAAATTACTTTAAAGCATTTGTAAACAGATACATCTATAAAAATCACTAAAAATATCCATAATTACGAGGGATGATAAGAAAAAGGTTAAGTCAAAGGCCAATTAATAACTAAAAATAACTAGAGCTATATCTAAGTGTATCAAGAACTATAAATAAATATCAGCTAACGCACTAACAGAGTAGCAATACTAACGAAAACAGACGAATGCTAGTAGACAAATGAAATTAGAATTAAACCATATATAGAGTTGTTAAATATTTTCTAACAAATATATATACTAGAACATTCCCAAAAGTGTGGTCTATAGGACTGGGGTCATGACAACCTACAGAGGGTCCACGACCAGAAAAAATAATTTGGGGTCTATGAGGAGTTGCAAATGGGGTCTACGATAACCTAAACCAGATCATTGACTTTTATTATCGAAAATTTAATCAAGTGTAAAAACAGAGATTTACTATTTAACAGCATCAAAGATATGGACTAATTTTTACACTGCCTAGGGGACAGCATGAAATTTTTAAAAGGATCATCATTTTACTAGTGTTTGTTGCCGATTCAAACTAAGGGAATTTTAAAACACGATAGAACGGAACAGTTTCTCGTTTATACGGGCCTTCTCACGCAGAAAAATGACGTTTTAGCCTACGTTCAAACATTTAAATACCCGCTATTCAGGTTTTAAACTGGTTTGGTGCTTTGATCATGGTGATATCACAGTAGGTAATGAATCCATGTTGTCACATTAAAAAAATGTCTGTTTACAAAAGGAACTGATTTTAATAGCACTAACGAAGATCTATAAAGTAAGTTTGGGTATCCACGTTCGGAACCGTATTGATTTTAAAAAGGCTCATAAAATGGATAATTTTCATGACGAGTGTCACTTAGATCAGAACACATAAATAAAATTGTTTTAAGGACATTTTGACAAAAAAAAGTTATTTAAATACAATATTTCGGCTAAAATTAACTTAGAATAATTTTTTTTTCAAAATGTTCTCCTTTCCTGAAAAATGCTTCGTTATAATAATATTTTGCTTGTATATGGCTCAGACTTCTGTTTTTAGAGGCTCAACTATGATTTTTAGAAAAAGAGAATTCACATTATTTTCCCAGAGTTACAATCATTTGAAATAGTATCAGCTTACGTTTTCTTAAAATTTCTCCCCCTCTGTTGTCGTAAAAACACGGATAAACCCACTTCTAAGTTATATATTTCAAATTCTAGTTGAGCCTCTGTACGAGGTCTAAACTATGTACAGGCAAATGTGTGTAGAAGCATTTTTTTCACAAAAGGGAAATTTTGAAAAGTTTATTCTATAAGTAGAATTTTTAGCCGAAATATTGTACTTAAATAATTTTTATCTTAATACTATTCTTAAAACAGTTTTATATACATTTTTTAATCTAAGTGACACTAAATATCATAAATAGTATCTATTTATACGCTTTTGCAAAATCACGGTTCCGAACGTAGTCGGATACCTTAAAAACGAATGACAGCAATTTTGGCTTTAAAAAGACACACATACCTGTTATTTAACCCGAATTATGGAACATCTCAAGAAAGTTTTTAATTTCTTTTCCCATAGAAGAGGAGTTTCAGCTCGCTTGCCAATTTCCGAAATTAAAACAGAAAGAAAAAGAGGTTACTGCTAACCGAGGAGATTTAAGGTTAAACCTGAAAAGATAAAAGCCAAATGTTGAAAATTTGTTATTGAGGCAACAGATTCATCCCACCTTTAAAAACATTTTTTGTTTGTTGCCCAATTATTTATGTAACAATTATTTCATATATTAATTACATTTTAATTTAATTAATTCACATATGTTTCTTAAGTTTCAAACACTCTACTTAACTACAGTTAGAAATATAAAACTCTTAAAGAAAGTAGTGCTATACCAGTTGTCAAGAAACATTTAAGTTGATAAATGTGCAAAAATTTAATATTAGTTAAGTAGGGGTCTATACAAAAACGAAAAACAGTACAAGGGGTCTATGAGACAAAAAAGTTTGGGTACCTCTGTATTAGAATAATGCAAAAAACACAATGATATCATATATTTTTAATTAGATAAAATTAAGACACAAGAATGTCATCAACATACATATGGGAAAACTCACGTTATGAATAAACACGTGCGGATACTGCCAACGGAATCACGCGATTACTTACTTGGCGCCTACCTGTCGTGCAAATACTCCATTGAGCGGAAATTTTATATACAAGATTATTTTGGATGACAACACAGTAATTTAATTATAATTAATAAAAATTAGTGATTAAACTAGTATTTAAAATTACAAATACAGCCATGTTGGCATCGTACGGCGACTTAGCGACCATTTGCGACTTGTGTCAAAACTTGAAAGGTCTTTTCTCACATTTTAAAGCACTCATTTGAGCTGAAATTTTTCTATACAATATTGTTTTGGGTAAAAATACGAAATTTAACTATAATTAGTTAAAATTAGTTGATTGTAACTAATTGTTTAAGGAATTACAAATACAGCCACTTTGGTTTCATTTTTAGCGACTTGGGTCAAAACTTTAAAAGTTTTTTTCTCACGTTTCAAAGCATTCATTTGAACTGGAATTTTATACACATGATGGCAATACAATTGGATGACAATATGATACTTTAATGATAATTAATAAAAATTAATTACCTCTTAATGTTGTGATTCTGTCATATGTATATACATATTTATATTAATTGTAACTATTTAATAAAAATTGGCTAAAAAAATTTTTTTTCCCTTGATCTAAGTAGGAATTGATTTAAAAATTTTTTTTAATTTAATCTCCCCTCCCCCTAAAAAAATCCCGTGTACTCCCATGCTTCAGTTTACTAGTTTTATTATTAAATTTATCATGTCAATAAGATTCATAAATCTAAGGTTCTAAATATTTTGTCAGGTTTGCCTTTTTACTCTGTTTTTAAGAGACGTTTGCAGCTCTTCAGACTTCTCCCTTTTTGTATTATTAAAAATTAAATATGTTTACTAAAAAATATTTTTTTCCTTTCTTTTATAAATATGTATTGAAAAAACTCTCTGTATTTACTTATATATTTAAACATTAGATTGGCTTAAGACATTTACTCGTGTAGTAAATTGTTTCCCGTAAACAAAGTTATTAGAAAATCAATGAAAATATTCGGATTATTTCTAAAGCAGACTAAGTCCATTTTATTGGTAAAAATACCGCAGTGGGAAAACGTTCCTTGATTCCCTGCAACGTCCCCAATGACAGAAATACATTCCTTATTTTGTGAACTGCTTAAGGACTAATAAAAAGAGGTTTGAAAGTACCCTTCAGGAAATCACTCTTTTTCAAAGAGAGAGAGAGAGAGAGTTGACGCAATTTTATATAAATCAGTAATTCCTTCAATTTTACTTCATTTATTTAAAACTGAAAACGGTAATTGTGACTACTTTTGTTTCATTTTGTATTTCCCCTTAAGACTTAAAAAAAATTACAAACACTTTTATCATATTAAGATTAAATCAAAGGCAGGCTTATTATTTGCTTTCTTTTTACAAGGCGAGTGAAAATAAATATTCAACAATAAAATCTTTTTTTTTCTGTACGGCTTTCCGTGTTTATCTCAAACTAATTTTAACACTTTTCGCGTCTTTATTTATATATGTATTTCAATGAACTTTTATAATATTTTTTATGTTGATTAATATGCATCAATACTTGTTTCCTTTGCTTGAATACATCTTCCCAAAACACATTTTTCTATGCAAGAATAGTTTAAAAAGTTTAATTATTAGTGTTAACATGAAATTTTAGAATATGGTACTTAAGGTAGTAGTATTTGTGTGGAAGTTTTTTCACGAAACTTCAAAGTTTAATTCCTAGCATTGATATTTTGACATTGATCGTACTTGTATTGAGCTATAGAAATAATAAATAAATAAAAAATATCTGCAATATTTCTTCATTTTTGAAGGAATGGAAAATGTTAATGCCTGTAAACCTTTATTTAAATAATATAAAAAATATTAATTGGAGCATGATCAGTCTTGAACGCGTGACTATTGCTGGAATGGGGACCTTTTCCCCGGAAATGCATATCAAGTAGGTGTCATACTTTCGATATCTTGTTTCACTAACTACCGGTTCTTCTTTCTTGAAAGCCTACTGATCTCAGTCTAGAATCGCATTCACTTTACTTTATAAAATCCTGAATTTTTTTTTATAAATAAATAATAAAAATAAATGCAATAAAATATTCTTGATTCAAATGATACTACAGAAAAAATAGATTTCAGAAACAGAAAGATTTACGTTCATAATATGTAAGGAAACAAAAGCTGATTGTGTAAATTAACGTTTATAACATGTGTAAATGATAGAAAGGTTGGTTAATATGAAATTTTTTGCCTTAATTTTGTAGAATTATTCTTTGTTGAAAATTTCATTTATGTGTTATACAACTTAATGTGATTTATATTTGCACATCATATTCTGGAGTATAATACTGTTTTGTTTATATCTTGTATCATACAGAGTTTTAAGTATCGTACTACACGTTCGGAACCGTGATTTTGAAAGAGCGTATAAATAGATAATATTTATGATATTTAGTGTCACTTAGATTAGAAAATGTATATAAAATTGTTTTAAGAATATTATTACAATAAAAAATTATTTAAGTACAATATTTTTGACAAAAAATGAACATAGAATGACCCATTTTCAAAATATTTTCCTTTTGTGAAAAATGCTTCTATTATAATAATATTTTGCCTGCGTATAGCTCAGACCTCTGTACAGAGGCTCAACTAGAATTTTTGAAATATATAACTTAGAAGTGTATAAATCCATGTTTTACGACAACAGAGGGGAGAAATTTTAAGAAAAAAACACCAATAATTATTTCAATTGGTTGTAACTCCAAAA
>BMAV01013507.1:125749-136208 GCA_019973955.1 Trichonephila inaurata madagascariensis | reverse complement strand
GTTGTATATTTCATAACCTCTCCTTTTTGAAACCCTTCTGAGATTTCAAGGGGGGAAGTATGTTGAATAGTAAAAGTCGTTAGGTAGCGCTGTTGCAGTGAGCTGCTTCCATTTTGAAGGTGTCCTGTGGCAACAGCCAGTGTATGTATCTTTCTTAAGATGTAAACATACTATATACTATAGTGAAACATTCTTTTGTGAAATATTCTTGTGTCGAAATTCTAACTTGTGAACTATGCTATAACTTGTGAACTATGTTATTACATGTGAAATATTCTATACATATTGAAATATTCTTCAGCATTGAAATATATCCAATAATATCAAATTGAACTTGGACTTTTCATTGAATCAATTTTCTTTGAACAGACTGGAATTCGAAGATACCTTTAGTCTTAGATCACAATTTATTACAGTCCGCTAAATTCGTCGCTAGTGCTAATATACACAACTCATTGTCATAATTATCATCAGATAAAGCGAAACCGTTTACTACATTACCGGCAACTTCTCCTAGTAATGACTTTAAATACAAAAATTTTACTTTTGTTAATGTTTCATTTCTGTCTATGGAGTTTTGGAATTTATTCCAGAATTCGAACCATAGTCATAGACTGACCGAAATATTTATTGATTTGTAATTTAGGTAGACGAACAGAATTAACATTTCTGTTAGAATTTACAGAAGATCCATTAATCGAATTGTTAAGCGAATCATTATGAACATTCTATGTTGTTTGCGACGATACATTAGGATCATTTTTAGATAGATTCTTAATTTGAATTTTAGAACACAACACAGAAATTTTCTCATTATACCCGAATGCAGATTGTATTTCTGCACCAAATTCTTCTTCTAGTTGAATAATATTTTGGATATTTTTATCAAGTTCTCTTAATTCTTTTAAATTTTCATTTAAATCAAAATGTTCATATAAAGTATTAACAGATTGAGAATAAAGTTCATTTTTTAATTTATTCATAATTTTAGTTACTGCTGTACAAATGACAGCTCTAGTTTTCTTTAATTTCTTTTTATCATCCATATTTTATAAAATATTAGATATAAAAATATCAATGTTCTATTTAGATTGTAAAAAGTATTTCTTACCGTTAGCCGGCTTTATGCTTTTAAGCGTTATTCTAATGTTTTCGTTAATTCACAAAACCACATACTTTGATTTCTTATCATTCGATAAATTTCAAAAAGTAATTTTCGAATTTTTATAAATACAGTGATTCACAAAAGTGTTCGTACACTTGTAATTTCTTATAAAATTTAATGTTTTCGACTAATAAAAATTAATATATTGTAATTGTAATTTTTTATGATATCAGCAACTTAATGGAATAACATAATTAATTTTTTAAAAATAGTATAACTATTTATTTTAAAAAATTAATAATCAAAAAGCTACTAAAAAATTACGCCACAAAAGTCTTCGTACACTTAACATAAATCTCAACTTAGCTTTAAATATTATATTTCTTTCTTAATTTAGTACTTAGTAGGATACCTTTTAGTATCCACATTAACTTTTAAGTATTTTGGTATAGTTTTAATCAGTTTTTTGTAATTTCTGCATCGATTTTCCTCCATTCTTCTGTGATTCTAGTGTTTACTTCATATTTTGTGTTTATTTGTCATGTTTTCTTTTTTTTTTTACATCAAAATCTCACTAAATATGTTCTACTGGGCTAAATGAAGTGATTGAGGAGGTGTTTTCAGAATTTGGACACAGTTATATAGATACCACCGGCGTACACTGAGAGCAGTGCACTTGGAGTCATTAGCCTGTTAAAAAATTAAGTTGTTTCCTATATCCAAATTTTGGGCGGATAATTTAAAATGTATCTTTAAAATATTTAAATAGATTGATAGATCATGATTCACAATATCAACAAAAATTACCTCATTCTGTGGCCGCGATTTACACCCCCACACAAGAACACTTCCACCTCCATGTTTTATTGATCCAACTAGATTCTTGGGATTAAGTTTCAGAAAATTCAAAATTGATAGCAAATTGATTGGTATGGCAAATAATTTAACATTTTTGGTTCCGATGGGCCTATATTTGCTTGCAAATGAAAAAAATAAGGAGTTTAATTCCAGGAATTTATGTGAAACAAAAACTCCTCCACATCCATGCTTCAGCATAGAAGTGAAGGGGTGTTCTGGCGTGGGGGTGTAAAATCCCCTCATAATTAGGTAATTTAGTATTTTTTTATGGTATTGTGAATCATGAGCTCTATTTAAATATTTTAAAGATAATTTTTAAATTATCCACCCGAAATTTGGCTATTGGAGACGACTTAATTTTTTAGCAGGGTAATATGACGTCAAGCACACTGTTTTCAATGTACGCCACTGGTGTCTCTATAACTGCCACCAAAATTATGAAAATACCTCCTGAATCACTTTATTTAGCCAGTAGAACATATTTGGTGAGAATTTGAGATAAAAAAAAAGAAAACATGACAAATAAACACAAAATGGGAAGTGAAAACAATAATCACAGAAAAATGGAGGAAAATTGATGCAGAAATTACAAAAAATCTGATTAAATCTATACCAAGATGCTTAATAGTTGTTGTGGACACTAAAAGATATCCTACTAAGTACTAAATTAAGAAAGAAATACAATATTTAAAGCTAAGTTGAGATTTTTGTTAAGTGTACGAAGACTTTTGTGGCTTAATTTTTTAGTAGCTTTTTGATTATTAATTTTTTAGAAAAGTAGTTATACTATTTTTAAAAAATTAATTAAGTCATTTAATTAAGAACATGTTGCAGATATCACAAAAAAATTACAATATATTAATTTTTATTAGTTGAAAACATGAAATTTTATGAGAAATTGCAAGTGTACGAACACTTTTGTGGCCCACTGTATATAATCAATCCATTCCCGGCCGTTGCTTCATGAAACGAAATCATATCAATATCTATTCAAATAGAGAGAGAAATTGCCACACAACCTCTCCCTTCAAAATCTAGTTTTATTGTGCTTTATAAAAAATAGTGATTACACTGATCAGCAATAAATTACAAGCGATGCGCTGGCTGGCGCCAATGTAGACAAAATGAAAGGAATGTTTTGCTTCATAACTATGAACTTATTGAATACTGTAATTTGTTTTGAACCTATCTCATAAGATTTTGATAATTTAGAAACATTTTTCCATTATACCAGTGGTTTTCAAAATGTGATGACTCATGGAATCCTTGGAATTATAAGATGTTTTCAGCAAATTCTATCCAAACCTTAGAAGAATATATTTAAAGTATAGATCAACTTGTTATAGATACTTAGTGTACAATTTTTAAAAAATACTGTATATTTTATTAAAATTTTTTTTACAAACTAATGTAATTTACTCATTAATTGCATTAATTCAAGATCTAGTTGTCACTTACTCTTGCATTATATACCTTTATAGTAATTAAGATGCTTCAGCAATTTTTAATCAAACTGTCAGAGTCAAGTATGTAGTTATCTGTAGTCACTTTTCATATTCTGTGTTTATTTTGTTTCTATATTTTATTACATGCATTAAAAAATATTCTTCACTGAAATACATGGTTCAGACTGGTTTTAAAATGTTTATAGCTTCTGTGTATTCTGCATGAATTTGGAACTGTTCTTGCTTAAATATTAGATTTCAGCATTCCAATCTGTTGATAGCTTAGTTACCTTTTGCTATGTTTAAACACAAAATTAAGGTTCTCCAATTTTTATCTTATTTGAATAAATACAGGAAGCTAAAAAATAATTTTGAAGTTAAACTGCACAAGTTTCCCACAATTTTAGAAAAATAGTCTTTTGTTCAGGTTTCACTCAATTTTTTTCATTCGCTGTTAACATGTCATAAAATACGAATGTGCCTTAAATAATTTTTGTTGAGGGTAATCTTTGTCGTAGCTTGTCCCTTGTAATGAAACCCAAATTTCGTGTGCAAAAAAGTAAAAGTTTCAGGAAATTATTAAAAAGAAAGAGACTGTCTGATGTGTTAAAATTCTTTTTTAAGTTACTATCCATGGGATGGGGCCCCGCTTTGGAAAACACAGCTTTAGGGCTTAAGGTCATATAAACTCCATTGAGAATGGGAATCTATTTTGCTTACACATTTGTAATTTTCTTTGCAAATTTTTACTTTGACTTGTGGAACCCCCAGAGTTCCATGAAACAGCTTGAATTTTCTTTTAATGTTATATATATTACTTAAAATTTTCTTTTTGTAAAAAAAAAATTATATTTTCTGCAAAGCTACTTTTTTTGTGTGTATTAATTATTAGTGGTGGAAAGAGTCCATTGGATTTGCACTTGTATCTCGTAAAAATTATTGGATTGTTTCTTAAATGTCTTGTTTGAATATCTAAAAATATCAATGTAAAAAGTATTGAATTATTTAAAATTAAGTGTCTATATATTTTTATATATTTGTTGATATCAGTCTATTTTTGGCATGTTCCTTTGAAAAGGCAAAACTTTGTTCAATTTTTAATGATATTTTTAAATTTAAACAGCAATTATTTTAATATGATATCTCATTTGGACTTTGGTTAATTTATTCAAAAAGTTACCTTGTAAATAAGAAAATTTTAATATGTCATTCAATGCTTTAGTATGCTTTAAACTGATAAAATTCATATATGAACAGTTCAAGTCTTTACATTCATTCAAAGCCACTAATTTAAGTCTATTGTGTTTCAAGAAATATTTTGTAGTAGAATATTGCACATTATCAAAATAAATGAAGATTTAAATTTTTTTTTCTGTATTTATAAAGTAATTTTTGTATTATGATTCATACAAAACATATACTGATATATTTAATTTTCCCAAATGAGTGATGGTTTTCACAAATATAATTTCATTATTTATTTTTACAAATGCCAGAAATTTATAGCCTCTATAGGCCATTAGTCATAATATATAATAATAATCAAAATATAATTTCATTATATTTTATATTTCCTAGCACTTCCTAATATATTTTGTTTTTCTACTTTATTCTGATAAAATGCTGAACAGAATTATAAGGTTGTTTTTTTTTAAATTTTATTTTTTTTTATTTCATTTTTATTATATGAAATGAGGATTCATTTCTTCAAGAGTGTTATTTCAATAAAACATTAGAATCAAAATTTTAAACTAATCTGGTGTAAATCTTAATTTATGCTTTAAAGATGAACAATTTTCAATTTTATTTAGCATAATATGTAGAATATATAATTAATTTTTTTGTCTTAATTTTAATTGTGATATTTAAATAAAAAACTGGTATCTTTCTAGTTTTCTATCACTTTTTGTATTTTTTAGTTTCATTTAAAAGTTCATAATTAGATTTGATACTTTAAATTCTTTAAAAAGTAGCGAAATTAAATTTTTAAAAAACAATTTTGGCAGGAAAAACATTTTTTTTAGTTGATGAAAAAGTTTAATACATTATGATTTACTTAAACATTACTTCCAAGTTTTTGTGAATCTTTTCCTAACTTATTGGTGCATTTTTAGATACCTTTTACATCACCTTTAGAAGGCACCCTGAAGGTTCGATTGCAATTACTTGCCAAACACAAGATCACAGAAAAAGTGTTCTTGGTAAGTAAGAATATTACAATTAATATATCTACAAATTTTTCTTGCTGTTATTTTAAAACAAATTTGTTACATCTTTTTTTTTTGGATTATTTATTTTTTTCTCTTTTATGAAACAGATTATGAAATTTACATACTAAAATGTTAAAGTTTATTGGGACAAATGAAAAAAAAAAGTGTTTTTTCCCTAAAACCTTGGCTTTTGATTATTGCATACCTTAAGTAGACTGAAAAAAAAATCTGTATTAGTATAAGGTATGTCTTCCTTTATCAGAAAGGACCTCTTTCAACACGTCTTGCCATTAATTCTACTAGTATAACACACATGTTCTTGACTTCATCATCGTAGAACCACACTTGTATAACACTTTCTACCATTTGTTCTGTTGTCATGCAATTCATTTTAGCTAAGCGATTCTTGAGAATATGCAATAAGTTTAGTGTAGTATGTATGTAGTAGTTAGTTAGTAGTATGTATAAGATTTAGGTTTAGTAAATTATACCAAGTCAATCAAGCACTTTTATTTTCCTACTTAGAAGTCTGAACCAATTTCAAATTGTGATAAAGAGCCAAGTCATATTGAAATATTCTGTCAAATGTTTCCATGAATGGAACAATCCTTCTGTGTAATATTTCAATGTATTTGACAGAATTCATCATGTATTTAAGAGGAACTTAGTTTCCAGTGCCAGCTGTTGTGGGAAAAAAAACCAAACATCTGTTTAGAGGGGTGATTTACAATCTGTTGGATATGATCTGGTAACAAAGTTTCAACTTCACTTGATTTGTATCCCTGCACAAATAAATGTTTCATCACTCAAAATCACCTTCTTCCAGTTGTTAACAGTCCATGATCAGTGTTTTTTGGCCCTTGCTAAATGGTGTTTCATCATTTCTAGGTTGGATATTGTTTTTTCCTCAGTCTTGTTGCCTTATGGCCAACTACCAGAAGCCTTTTCCATATAGTTGAGATATTTACTTCAACACAATAATCTAATAAATCCTTTCTAAGGTCTGTGCTTGTCTTTCTTGGATTTATTTTGCTGTTTCATATGAGAATTTTATAGGTTCTTGGTGTATGTTCTCGTTTGCACCAACATTTTCCTTTTCTTTTTGAAGATGATGATCCACACAAAGAATTCTTGAAATGTCCTTAAAATTCTTGAAATACTTGATCTGGCCGCACCAACTTTCCTATCTATATCTCCCACAGTACTAGAAGTGTATTCATTAACTGTGATTATTTTAGAATGCTTCCTCAGAGTAATATCCATCTTTGAACAAACAAAAGTAACGTGTTACAAGGAACACCAAATTAAAACCACCAGCTGCTGCACTAAAAAGTTCATAACTGAATTACTGATACACTAAAATCAGTCAAATGAGTAAATTATAGTCACACTACGTCTAGGCAGATATAACCATCACTGTTAATCACATACCAACTTAGACAAGAAAAACATGTTTATCCCATTTTTTTTTAACACGAACAGTATAGTAAATGTTTGAAATAATTGTCAAAAAATGTACTAAGTTAATCTGCTAACATCTAGCCTAGAAATTTTATTTTTAAGTCAAGCTGTTATTTACTATTTTTATGCTCTTTAAAACAATTAGATTAACAGTTTAGAGATATAAAATGTTTTCTTTGTAGTCTTAAATTTTTAAAAATACTGCTTTATAAATGATAGATACAATTAGAAAATGAGTGAATTAAGTCTAGAATTTTTTTCTATGTTTATGCTAATGGATTGGTTCTAAAAGCTCAAAATTTTTCTTACCCTGTTGCAAAATATGTGATGTATATAAATCATGTTATTAAAAAAAAAGGCTAAGTAGATTCTACACATTCATATTTAAAGTTAAATGCATTAATTTGGGTATATTTTTTTTAAAAACTTTTTCTTGGTTCATAATTTTTATTAATTCATTCCATATTTATCAAAATTTAAATTGTAAGTATTCTTTTGAAACTAGATGTGGATGGTTTCAGAGGCTGAATATTTTGTATGGTCTGATAATTTTCATTTTACAACTTACAATTTTTTTTGAATAATAATTTAAATGTTGCTTAGCCATACTCTGTAGTTTTTTTAAAGTATTTCATTCCTCAGATCTAAAAATATTTACAAAATTTCTAAATTAAATTTAACAAATGATTCAAAATATGAAAATTCTGTCCAAACACATCCATATCATGCGTAACATTATTAATGATAATACACACATGTTTGTGTGTATATATGTACAATTGAATATATATACAATTGAACCTCTATATAATGGAACCTCTGTATTGCAAATTTTTCTATAAAGCGAACTTTTTCCTGCAACCTTGAATGTTTCATGATTTTCTTTGAAAATAACCTCTCTATAGCGAAGTGCATTTTTTATATAACAAACTTTTTCTATTGTGTTTCAATTTTTGTTCTTCCTTTTTTTTTTTAAAAGTATTTCTGAAAAAATTTCAAGCTATTCTCTCTAACACATTTTATGATGGTCATAAATCTTGAACTGGTTTGATAAGACTCTAACTCGCCAAGAGCAATAGAGTTCTGAATGTTTCATCCAAGATGTGCAATCTTTAACCCCCATTGCTCAGTTCACTAGAAACATCTTCGATATCCTCTTTCACCCTCAGTGGAGTTGTCCCATGTTCTAATTATAAAATAATGTATGTTTAATATTACTTGTATGCTTTAAATTATATTAAATGTCTTTAAAATTCATTAATTTTAGTATAAAATTATTTTAATATTGAAAATACAGTGAATTCTTCAACATTCTTTTTTCTTGTTTTCCTTGCAGTTTTTCTTCCTTTTTTGATAGGTATGATATATAAAATAGACAAAAATTAATTTTAAAAAAGGTGTGAATAATTACTTTTCTTAATATATAGTGTTTATGAGATTAAAACTTGTTTTGTGTGGTTTTTAAAGTATATTAAAAGATGAACCTCTATATAACGAATTTTCCATGTAACAAACTTTTTTCTGGGATTTAGCGACTTCGTTATATAGAGGTCTGACTGTATTTATATATTCATATAAATATATTTCTCAGTTAGTGTGAAGAGCAATTACCATTTACAATTAGAACAACAAAATATTCTATTGCTATAATTTGCTTCAAAAGTCTCTTACTTCCAAACGTATTTTAACAGTTCTAGTAAATATGTCATAAAATGTATTGTTTTTGAAGAAAAAGATCACACAAACAAAATTGTCAGTTTTGTTGAAAGTTATTGAAAAAACAAGATTTCTTTTATTCTGAGTATGGCTATTTGCAATTCATGAATTTGTAAGCAAAAAGTGATACTTATTGATTATAGAGTCTAAAGCGACAATAAGTAGAAAATGCGTGAAATTCTGGTTTACACTAGTAGCTGAAATTATGAATAGGGGTCACTATTTCGGACTATCATCAAATTGCTAATAGCTTTTAGTTTTGAAGCTAATAGCTTTATTTCCATTTTCTTTTTGTTATGTAGGAAGCTAGATTTGTTTTGCTGCAATGAAAAAGATACATTAAGTTTCTTCAACAGAAGGAAATTTTATGGCTATAGCTATTTTGGATAGAATGAGGATTTAAGTACACAAGAAATTCAACTGGTGACATATAATAGTGATGTTTAACCCTTTAACGTTCAGTGGTTTCACACCGAAACTACACTTTAAACATTTTAAAAATAAAAATTAATTAAAATTTTTTTATCCCCAAAAGTGTTTTCAAATTTTTGTTCTTTTTCCTATTTATAGGTGACAACATTAGGACTATATTTAACGATTGAGACCTTTTAAATAGAAACATATTGACGTCTCTTCAATTTTAGTAAATTCCCTTAGCCTTAAAAAATATTAAAGAAATAGTTATTTTAAATTATAGCATGAAGTTTTAATATTCTTCTTTCTAATTATTAATTACAACTTTCAGTCATTTTGATAAGTAAGCAGAAGAGTAGAAAAATGAAATTAAAATCTGTGGTTTCACTCCGAAACCCAAATCCAGTACAAGACGGTAATCTCCAGGAACGGGTCACTTTCACATTCTTCGCCACCTCTCACTGTCAAAGTCAAAGCCACACATTTGCCCCCCCCCCGACCTCAATTGCATTTCTTGGGTAGGTGTGAATAATTTTTCAGCACTTCTGTTCTCTATCCTGACATGAGCTTGCATCCAACATCTGGAAGCTATAATTCCTACTGTGACATTTTCACTGAGTTTGCTTCTATGATTATCCTTGGCACTAGTACATTTCTATTCAAATTGGCTATGTCAATAGGATAAGGCGGACCAAACACAAAGGGGTTATAACTTGTAGTTTCATTTCTATATATGGTTTGAACTAACAGGTGTCTGTAAGTCGCGAAGAAAGAAAGCGGTAGTAATTCAAAAACATTCTCTAAGACAGCTCGCACATGTGTTGTCCCCAGCTTAAGGGGGACTGCCAAATGCACTGACATGGTTAGGGTACTATTGCACAATGAAATCTCATTATTCAGGCACAAAACTTTTGTTGAGAACGTAAATTAATCACATAAATCCGCCTTGAAATGTAGAAACGTCAGAAATAGTCTAGAAAATTTTAAAATTACGAAAAATACATATATCCTTGCTTCCAGAATTTTCTGACGCCATATTTGGCAAGTTTTATTACAAAATCCGCAGATGGCGCCATGTGTATGCAATCTACGTACAAAATTTTTAAAACGTTACTTTAGAATAAAATTACCACATAAACTGCTTAAATATACATTAATAATACTATATTTTATGAAAAAGAATATTTTGCTACACGAATAATGACTTTAATCACTTCAGAAACACTAATTCTGCTTTTTTTTCATGAAAA
>BMAV01013507.1:42715-104887 GCA_019973955.1 Trichonephila inaurata madagascariensis | reverse complement strand
AGCTATAAACTCTTATGTATTTTTAGCAAATCGTAAACAAAGTCTGTGGGTTCCTGATTTCTTCCCTGCTGTGACGCGAAAAACCTAGCCTCCAATTCTTTCTTATTTTTGATTGCGGGAAAAGCTTTCGCTAATTCAGCCTTGAGCTGCGCGAAATCCGTGGCTGTATCTTGCACTAGCACCGATTCAAATATTGAGTACCAATCTTGAGCCCTTCCCCTGAGATGACTTTTCAAATAAGCACATGACAGATTACTTGGTATTTCAAGTAACTGTACTCGATTATCTATAGCCTCAAGAAATTCTGTAACATTCTCAGACCCGGAAAAACACATGTCTGGTAAAATACCAAACCCTCCTGCATTACCTAACCCAGAATTATATAAATTGTTCGGGCGCCATTGTGACATATAAGCCATCTGTCGATAGCTATGTCTTGGGGGTTCCGCGTAAGTTAGAGGTGTGGGATTATCGGAAGGATGAGACATTCTATAATTCTTAATATGACTTTTATTAAGAATTTAACTTAAATTACTTAGATAACGAACAAACTTATATTAAGTGAGAATAAACCAAAGTACGCCGCTTTAATTGTCAGATCGCGCAATTTAGATCACTTATCAAAATATAACTAATTATCTCCACCTAATCTCAATTCAATGATTTACTAGCGTTCAGAATATAATCCTCCTACCTTGGTTGAAGGCTCAACGATACTGATACTTTGAGGTAGACGCGAGTGCAATAGAATGCACTTTGTACAACGGGCGTGATCTCCGTGATTCCTGAGTAGCCGTCTAAACACACTTCCAACTGTTCCACACTAAGCTTTCTCTAAGATTGCCATTCATTCTCATTAAACTTTCTATCCTTTTAAAGGTTATCTTATTTGCATTGTTGCTTCGTTTTTACTTCTTGGATTTGGGTTGGAAAAGTTTTGCCATTAATCGTGGCCGTCAAAGAATGTAGGAGTTATGTTAGAAGAAGAACGCGAGAGATGTCACTCTTTGTAACTCTGGACAGTCCATGGATAAGGACCTGTTGGAGATTAGAACCCGCAACCTATGGATTCGTAAGCACGTAACATACCACTAGATAAAAGTGATCACTCCTATCCGGAGGCTGTTACTGGCTTATGTAGAGAGATACCGTCACAGTACTCTCCCACCAGTGAGTCGGTGGATAGGCGAACGAACGAGATATTTGTTATGGAGAGCGTTTGAGTTGTTAGTGTTGCGTCAAGTGAGTCTGACGACTTTGTTGCATCAAGTGAGTGTGACGACTTTGTTTTGCTGCGCCAAGTGGGTCTGACGACTTTTGTTGCCGCGTCAAGTAGGTCTGACGACTTTGGTTGCCGCGTCAAGTAGGTCTGACGACTTTGGTTGCTGCGTCAAGTGGGTCTGACGACTTTGATTGCTCTTGTTGCAAGTAGATGGTGCCACGACAGATCAGAAGGTTTTGCGTTTTTTTTCTTTTCAGCCAGGGTCACCAATGTTGGAGATTAGAACCCGCAACCTATGGATTCGTGTAAGCACGTAACATACCACTAGACAAAAGTGATCACTCTTGTCCGGGGGCTGTTACTGGCTTATGTAGATACCGCCACAGACCATATTGACGAATGCACTGCACTATTATCGTTCAATTCTATTGTTCTTAAATATTGGGAAGCTAGATTGAGACTAATGACCTAGTGCCCAAATGTCTGGCATTTTTATAAATAAATATTCACTCTCTACTACTTGCATTGGGATTTAATTTAACGTGTCTCCCTTATTAACCTTGTTTATCACGTAGCTTGCAATCTTATTCTTCTCCATAGATTAATAATGTAATCTATGAAAAGTTTCCCCTCATTCCTGCTTAATTTCAAGGAACGTATAAAGAAGCAAAAACATCATTTAGAAAAAATAGCTATCAAATTCTAGAAGTACTTGTAGAATTATGAGCTCTGCTCTACGCCGATTAAGATTCGCATCGAAAACACGCAACAGTTTTTTTCCAATTCTTCTCCAAAAAGCTGATGGAATTAGGCCATTTTCGCTTCCTATAACACCACAGTATATTGAAGAGCTTCCAATGAATCTTCAAAATCTTGTTTTTAGAATTCCTACAATTTTTCGCTTCAGCTTCAAATAGCGGAAACATTGAAAGATCGTGCGCCATTTTTAGAACTATTACCACCGCTATATTCTCTAAACTCATAAATTATAAAATATGTTGAAGGGAATGCATAAATTCTTTCACTTATACTTTTGACACACATAATTTAAAATACTGTTACAAAGCTGCGTGGGGAAAAAGCAGTCGACGTGTCCAATTATTGAATAGTAACATATTAGTTAATGGACAAGGACAGACAGATGACTACAAGAACACAAATCGGCGCATATGCACAAAGAGAGAGAGAAACAGATTATTTACAATAGTACACAAATCGCTTTATTTATATAAAAGCTTTATAACGCTGCTAGAACACTCTTTCTATATCAGTTCTACAAGCAGGAACTCAGACGAGTAAAGTGTCTCTTGTCACAGTCAATGTTCAAGCAGATTCTGATCTCGACTGAGCTCTCACTTGTGTCGGGGATAGAACCCGGTACCTTCTGATCCATAAGCACGTAACATACCACTAGACAAAAGTGATTGCTCCTGTCTGGAGGCTCTGCTCTACTGGCTTATTTAGATACCGCCACGGTACTCCCCTACCAGTGATTCGGTGGATAGGCGTACGAACGAGATATTTGTTATGGTAAGCGTGGCAGTTGTTACTGTTGCGTCAAGTGAGTCTGACGACTTGGATTTCTGCGTCAAGTGGGTCTGACGACTTTTGATTGCCCCTTTTTTCGGGTAGATGGCGCAACGACATATTAAAAGGTTAACGTTTTTCTAACCTTCTGATCCGTAAGCACGTAACATACCACTGGACATAAGTGATTACTCCTTCCCGGAGATTGTTACTGGCTTATTTAGATACCGCCACAACCTGAACTGACCCGACCTTTGTTTCAAAGGTCTTTTGTGGTTTTCTCCTAACAATCGATTTCATACCTTCATTATGATTCCTTGACGATATCGTAATTTTCGTCAAATTTGACGCCGAGGGCGATAAAATCGTCAATTTAGTAACACTTCTATGGTTGTCATAATCTTGTTCAAATTCATGCTGGGAAGAGAACTTGATTTTTCCCACAAGGAGAGTTCTACTGCAAAGAAAACATCGTACGTAGCACTTTTTAACACTTTACTGGACAACGATTCAGCATATAAGGATATTATATATATATAAATGGAATACCAATCCCGCAATGCTTCATTTACAGAATCAATATTAAGATCATCTTCTCAGGATTAAACAACACATTTGAGTATTAAGCTAGTGCTGCCATCTACTGAGCGCAGTAAAAATATCCAATACAAGACATTATTTCACCTTAATTTTTTTTTCCTTTGGTAAAATTCAGATTTTTTTTTGCTTACTAAAATGGTTTCTTTATTATTGTTCTTAGAATATCTGGCTGAATTTTTTTAAAAAAAAGAATAGGTTTTTTTAATATTTTATAAACTTTCTTGATTAATGCACTTACATTACGATTTGTATATATCCTCACATGAAAAATATTTTAAAATATTACTCTACTTCGCTCAGATTCATAGAGCTTTTAGATATTAATTTAAAAAGAAACCTGCTCCAGATCTATAAAGTATTCTGAATTTAAAAGAAGGGGGGGGGAGCATTTACAGTTATTTTCTTACATTTTTTTTTCTTCATATCTCTGTTGAAAAATTTTTTGTACTAACTTGATAGTTTTATACAATTAAGAAGGATATACTTAAGAGGAACTAAAGCTATATGTAAAAAATTTTGCAAGGTTCATAAATTTTATTAAGTGTCTAAAAATAAAGCTAGCGACTTCACTAGCGAGTGGTTGCTTGTATGTGTGCGGATAAGCTTTGTGTGCATGTATTTTTAGACACTGATAGTTGTGTCTGAGCGCTGTAGAAGGTGCGAAAACCTTCTGGAATCTTTTAATTCAAACCTCAATAACTTTTCTCTCTCAAAAAGTTCTAATTGTCCAGCACTCACTGCCATATAAAACTATGGGTCTTATGTTTTGTATAGTTGTACTTTTGTTTCCATGCTTATAAATTTGATTTCTCAAGCCATAGTAACATGTATTAACTATGTTGATCCTATTCTTAATTTCGATCGTTATATCACATTGTTAACAATTTTACCTAAATATTTGAACTGATAAACCTCCTCATAATCATAATTATTTATTGTCAGTGTGGTCCCCGATTCAAGTTCATATCTGAGACTGCCATAAACTTTGTCTTTTCTTCACTGACAGTCAAATCCATCTTTTTTGTTGCCACTTCAAGCGCACAAACTGCTTCAACAATCGCTGTTCTTGTTCTTCCCATTATGCATATATCGTCTGCATATGCTAACTGGTGTATAGATTTTGTGAAGATGTTTTTTTGTGTTTGTATGCAAGAGTCTCTTATTGCTTTTTCAAGGGCAAGGTTAAATAACTGGCATGAAAGAGAATCTCATTGTTTTCCTTTTTCAATATAGAAAACGTATGAAAGTTCTGCCCCCAACTTAATTCTAACATTATGCTATGTTTTGTAAAACTTTATTTTGAATGCTTTTTATTAACTGCCAGGGTTGTCTTAAGGCATGGGCCAACTGGACCCTGGCCCAGGTACTTGTCTCAGTCTCGCCTTAACCTTAATAAGATCATGATTCGAATAACTAACGATCAAATGTTATATTTCAGGACTATTCTCTGAAAAACTGGGAATTTAAAATTAATGTCAACTGGAAACATTGGTAAGACTGCATTATTATGTGATGACCGTCGTCCAGTTTATACGAGTATTTGACTTTGTACATCTATTTTCAAAGGTTTAAGGTGGGGCCCAGAGCCTACTTTTGCATAGGGGCCCAGGGCTTCAAGAAGTCTTAAGACATTCCTGTTAACTACTAAAATTCAACTAAAGAAACAATAAATAGGAAAAAAAAATATTTTATCCATTTTTTTTTTTTTATTTTTAACTAAAAGCTACAAGAAAAATGGATCTGTTCTACAAAAACAATTTATGGAACAGTTACGGAATGAAGCTCATCATAAAGATCACAGGGAATAAGAAAATTGCTACTAAAAATTTCTACAAAAGTACACTTTTCAGAGCATTTAAAAATTACATTGCAAACCAATTAACAAATAATCACATTTTCCATTTTAAAGTAGATGAATATACTATAAAGCTTCAACAGATATTGATTATTTGATTTTTTTTAAATTTTAGTACAAGAAATTCTTTTAGATAAAAAACACCGACACAAATCACTTATATTTATATACATACACACACATACACACCAATTCCAAAATTCACTCTTATATGCAATATACAGTTTAAACTAATACACATTTTGAGGGAAATCAATAAGTACATAAAGTTACACAATGTACATTGGCATAAATATGAAAAAATGTAGAAAAAAAGTTTTTGAAGGTTTAAACAATTTTGTTATCGATATAAATTGTGATTTCTTTTTCTTTTTAATAACATCCTCTTTTTATGCATAACACTGAAAAGGCATCTTTGGAGGGCATCAGCTGTATACTTAAAAATCAAAACGTTCATAAAGAGCACAAAATATGCAATTCATAGTCCAGTTCTTTTTTTAATAAAAATTTTATTCACAGTATTAATAACTTTTTCTTTCAAATTTGAAACTTTTTTTTTTGGAGCAGGTATTGAACATATTTTTTTTTCCTCTTATAAAACCAACAATGTGTACAAAAGCATGCTTTAGTAAACTGAATTAGTAGCATAGTAATAATTTTTTTTAATAATTTATTTTTGTTGAAATTTAAAATAATTTTTTATGGAATTTTTACATTTTACTTTTTTAACAGGGATGTAATAAAACGAATAGTAAAAGTGAATTGCATTGTAACTTTTCTTTAAGACAATATGACAAAATTGATGACAATAATAATTTTCATTTTGTTGTCTTCAGCGAATATCCTTGTTATAAGGCACAAAGGTAGGATATTCTCTTGATATGTGCTTTAAAGACTTTCTAATTATTTCCTCAATACCTACTAGGAACAAGCTTTTGTTTTAATTATCCTATAAGTTCTGCCTAATATAGTTGTATTTCCTTATTTTATGAAATGCATATTAAAAAGTAGTTCTTATCAAATTCAAGTATTGTAAAAGTATTACTATGCAATCTTACTTCAATTGAGTGAGGATTTAGTATATTGCAAATTTGTGCTTCTGAAATAAAAGATGCCATTCTGAATTGTACAGTGGGTAGCCCTATCCTTTCAAGCTACATTACTTAAATAGTAAAACAGTTGCAATTTACACAGTATATACAATACATCTATCTATTAAGTATATGCAAAGAGATCCAAATTGAACACACAAACATAACAATATATTATTGTAATGTCAAGAGTGTTAACATAAAAAATCCTATGCAATAAATTGCATATTGCTTATCTATGAAACTGCTACCAACATTGTTACATTCATACATCTTAATAACAATAGATTGGATATAAAGCAAATAAATAAATATATTTATCTTAGTCATTCAAATAAATAAAACAAAGAATAAAATTTCCATTGAAATACAACAAGTAAAAAAAATGTTGCAAAAATAATGTACTTGTATTTTATACAATGATTAGCATAAAATACAACATATTAAACAACAAAGAATGCAACACTCTAAGGTCATAATATTCAGATTCAAAAGCAATACAATACCTTGTAGGTTAGACATATTTTTTGGATCATACCTGAGACAAATTTGTAATTTTTTTGTAAAAAAAAATAAAAAGAGTTTGACTAAGATCTCAAGGGAAAAAAAAATTATAATTATAGGAATGGTTACTTCGATATGTTCTCATCAGCTCATGATCTACATCACAAAATAAAGACCATAACCAGAAAACTCATAGAAATGAGAAATTAAAAATTTGTATTGCGCATAACTGCATTTATGATTTCCAATCACTATTAAAATAAAAATGGTAGCTTTTTTTTTTTTAATATAAAGAAATATTGACAAAAATGCATACAAAGAAATTACTATTTAATGTTTATAGTTCAGAAAAACAATATCAAATGAAAGCTATTCTTTGATTATTAATGACAAGATAAAGCCAGTACTACAAGAAAAAAAAGTTGCTTGACTTTAGAATTCTTTATACTTACCACTAGTTGAGCGAAACTTCTCGTAATTTTCTTTAATTGAAAATTCAATATTTGACACACAAAAAATAAATAAATCAAAAATAAGATTTTTTAAATTTGTATGATATACAAAGATTTTGTGATAGAAATGGAAATCATAATTATGGAAATTCAAGGAATGCAAAGTAATGCCAATTCATGGAAATATCAAAATTGCTTGAAGCATTTTATCTTTTAAGTGTAGTAAAAAGCTATCAAGTTAAAAAGAAATGGCACAAGGACAAAAAATACTTAAACATGATGGTTTCAAAAAAGTTTTACATTTGATATTTTTGATACTTTTAATTTCTAAAAGTATACATAAAAATAATACATTTATCCAAAGATTGATACTTTGCTGATACATTTTATTTTTTAAAAATAAAATTATGTGAGGTCATCACTTTATGATGTAAGCAAATTTTCTAATCTGGAGAAAAACTACAATGAAAAAAATTTCTCCGAAAGACGAATGATTCATTTTATAATTTTTTCTAATACATATATCTTATTTATTTTAAGCTATATATTGATTCATTACATTTCCATTTGAATAAAGATACTACAGCAGCAAAATTTGTGTACACAACTCTTTTAGTCTTTCCTGAGAATATAAATGGAGATATGAAAGTGTGTAAAAATTGCTTTGCTTTATAAGTATTATCTTTTAAGAAAAATTACTTTATATTGAATAATATAAGGAAGTCTTTTACAAAATAGTTCAGTAATGGCTTTAGTAATTTTATACGCCTTGAAATATTTTCTTTTAAATTAAGTTCTTTGATTTTTTTTTGCTAAAAAATGATTTTTTAAAGTTATTAAACACTTTAATTTTAAATACTAAATAGAATTAAAAATTTTAAAAAATATCAACAAATTGTGAATAAGCACTTTGATAAGTAAGTAAAATCATCAAAAAACTACTTTATGCAATGGTATAATAGACATAATTCCATAAATATCTCAAAACTTATATAAAAAATCGAGGCAAATGGCCCAAGTGTATTGAGATGTACCTATGTGTTTAATTCTGCATGCAAGTAGATATCGCAGAAAACTGTCACTGCTTTAAATTTGTTTACTACCATCATTGTATTTCCCCCTCCTTTTGATAAAGTGTGACTCATTCTGACATTAACATATTTGAAACATTTCCCAGAGAAGTAAGGAATTGCATATTTTAAAACGAAATAATATGGGAAGGTCACTTTACTCTGCTTACTCGAACTGATTCTATAATGTTTCAAAATTATTTTAAAATATTTAAAATTATGCATACATGTTATTTTGTCTTAACATAATGTGCATGTGTTTTATAGCTGCAGTAAGTGATGTCAATAGCATCTAACAGCCAGATCAGTAGAAAGTATTAATAGCTACTCTTAATCCATCTCATACAAACCTTACATGCATTTAAGGATTTATTTTAAATAAACACAGAAGTACCATTCCAATAATTATATTGAAATATATAAATTAGCTCACATGCAAAAACTAAATTAAAAAAAAATTAATCTATAAAAATAGGAACATGGTTAAAATACCAATATTATGAAATGAAAGCTTAAAATACACACAGTGCCAATAAAATACCTAGTATTGCCAGAATTAATTGCAATGTAAAATTTAATAAACAATTTTTATGAACAAAAATCATACAATATTTTTTACAATAAATCAACTTTATCTTTGGTAAAAAATAGTTAAAAACTATTGCTTAATTTTTTATTTTTAAAAATTTCAACATATTGGTAAAAAGTAAATTTTATAGTAAAATAATTACAGATCTATATAGATGATTTCAAATTAGTATGGCAAAACAATAACAAATACATCAATGGAAAAGAAACACATTTGGAAAAATATCTCTAAACATATTTGCAAAGATTTTCTAAAAAAATTAAATTCTATTTGTTTGGAATTTGTTAAAATACATGTGCAGTTCAACACACAGAAATTTTGGCACTCATATTTCTATAAACATTTAGTTTAAAATTGAGAAAGAACACAGGAAACCTCAAGTTCAAAACATCATAAAAAAGTATTTTGATCATTTTTTTTTTCCTTTTGAGAATAATGATGTAGCACCCATTTCCCCCTTCTCAGTCAGATCATTTTCGTCTGCACTTAATACTCCATTCGAAATAAAATATAATATTTAAAAACAAAATCCATAACTTTAACTAATACTTAAAATAGGGAAAACTTTCTTGTAAGAGGGGGAAAAAATTGACTATCAGGAATGATAAAATAGAATGATATACAGTTAACAATCATAAATATGCCTTTTACTCTAAAAAAGCATTTCACATTACAAGAACATTAAATAAAAACATCACACAATAATAAATTATTCTTTTTCCATAAGCCTGTTCTTAATATATGTACAAACATAAAACATAATTACAAATAAAATAAAATATTTCAGGCTTTTTCGATGTACTTGTGTTTCTGGAGAGAATAGCACACATATACATACAAAATAAATAGTATAACGGATCTGGTTAATATCATTAAAATCTGGAATGTTTAGCAGCATATGAATGAACACAATACTTGAGGGAATGAGAGAGAGAAAGAGAGAGAAACAGACAACAAACAAAAATTTCAGACACATTCACCAATTACAAGGCAAAACCAGTTGCCAAAAAATATGTACAAAATGTCTCTTAAAATACAATACAACTTTTGTTGTACCAAGTGAATAGGGGAAGTAAAAATATGGCAAATGAGGATACTCATGATTTTGAAAGAAATTCTACAGAACCTTTTTTTTATAGTAAAATACTTTTATTAAGATTCTGTATTTTAATACAACACTCCTTTCTCCTGTTTTCTTCCATGTCAATTTTAAATGAAATTTTCAACACATTCATTGACAAAATTTCTGTATTTGTATTTTGAAAAAAAATGCAATACTCATTAAATTTTATTTCAAAGAATAATTTGTACATTTATATTAACCTCTAAATAGAGATATCAATTAGAAGATGTTAAAAGAATCAAATATTTCAAACTTTAAAGCAATGAAAGGAATACTCTGGAGAGGAAATGTATATTCTTCCAGAAAACTTCTGTTCTTGATACTTATTTTCATCTTTAACATTCTTCTTAAAACTGATTATATACTACCTAATCAGAAAAGAATAGTTTCAATACCTTTTTTATAGTTAATAGATTTTTATTACTAGAGCATTAATTTTATGCACTCTTATCAATTATCAAATTTTAACTGAATAGTGTAAATATTTTATTGAGTGTAATTTCTTTATTTGTTTGTATTTTTTAAAATGTTTTAAACCTGATATTAAATATCTTTAATTAGATAAACTAATGTGCAAATGACTGAAGAGCAGGAAAAAATCCCGATTTGAAGTGAAAAAAATACTGAAAATATGAGTAAGCTTCTTCACCAAATTTTTACTGCCCCATAATGCTCATTAGTATTACAAGCTTGACCAAGGTTAACCTTGAGCATCAAAACAGCAATGCAAAAAGGCATCAAATACCATCTGTCGATTTAGAGGCGTATTCTAGCAAATACATTGTTGTTTGACTCCTCCTCCTTCTTGGCTTCAGGACAAGGCATGAGCTTTGAGGGGGCTCGTGGAATGCGGTCAGTCATTCTTTCCTGTGGTACAGGAGGTGGTGGAGGAAGGTTGTGCTCACGACGATAAGTTTCCCAGCGTGCATCATCAGATTCATGAGTTAAATATCGCCAACCAACCTGGCTTTCAAGTTCTCTCAAGTCACACCATGTTTGGTAATCCTATTTGAAAATTAAAGAATAAAAACTAATAAGCACATAGCATAAAACTATTTCATTATTTAAGCAACTAGGAAGTGCTTATAACTTTTCATCAGTATATTATTTAAAAAAAACTACAATCAATATACATGATAAAAAGCATATATACATTTATACTAAATATAGCAATAAAATGTATCATTTAAAAATGTCACAAAAAAAACTTGTGAACAAAATTAAAAGTTGGTTTTCATGTTAATAATTTATATTCAGTATGTTAAGTATAATCACATAGTTGTTCAATTGTTTATGTAATTTGAAAAATTCTGAAGATCAGTGTAAAAGTTCTTACTTGTAACCAAGTATGAGATAAAGACTTATCCACAGTGAATCTTTTCCTAGTTTTCACTTGAAGAAGGTTATTGATTAAATCGATAGCTATAAAAAAATAACTTTATTATTTACAGAAGGGGGAGGGGAAACTAAAGAAAAACATAGTAATTAACAAAATTTAAAGTTACACTCAACCAAATTATAGATATAAATACATATATAAATCACTTCATATAATGAAATTTAATAACTTTAAGTAGTGCACATTTCAAGTATAAACTCACCTTAACAAATATCCTGTAAAATAAATTTTCCGAGTTAAGTGAACTTTACAAGAATCTTGACATAATTATAAATTACTATAACGATTTTCAATCTCTACTTAAGCATAATAATTTAACAGGTTCTGTTAAAATAAATTACAGCTACCATAAAATTTGCCGTAGTTTGTGCACCTATACTTTAAAACTGTAATTTTCAGCTTTTAGGTATGTTCACCGTATAAAGCACACCCCCATTTTTATGGAATAACCAGAAATATATGTATGTGATGCTCTTATGGTTTGAACTCACTATTTTGAGGTATTATTCCAAGCCTTGGAAAAAAAATAGTATATTTCTGGTATTTGGTCAAAAATAGTATTCAATCCTTCAAGCTCATAAAGAATGTCACTTCTTTTAAAGAAACTTTTCTATACATGTAGAAGTCTAATTTTTTTTCTATGCTCATCTTTTTTTATTTTTAAAGCTCTCATTTTTATACCCGGTGTATAACGTGCACCCGTAAATTTCGATCTTACTTTTTATGTTAAAAGTACGCATTATACGCCGAATTTTAATGTAAGTTATCAATATATACTTTGATATATGATATAAAAATTTACATAATACATCAACGCTTAATAAAATAAGATTATATATGATGATGTTCTGCTTATATATTTTTTGAGTATTATGAAACAAACTCTACTCATTGTCTTATTATTTACAATACAACAATAACAAAAATGCATTACTTAACATATCTAATTAAATACTTTTTTAATAATGAAATGCCTTTTTTAAAAAACTTTATAGCCTTTTAAAAATGGTTTGATAAAAATAAATGAAAATGAAGTAAGATTTTGTATGGATATACATATTAAAATGAATTTGGTATATTTTATTTCGGCATGACTTTATTTTGAAAATACAGAGAGATATTAAGTTTAAAAAGATATGATAAAACAAACAGAAACAGAGGGAAAAAAAATCAACAAAATATGCAAAACTTTTGGTTAATTAATAATTCCAAGAAATTTATTCACCTTCAGGAGATATTTCTTTCCACGGTGTAGGTGGATACATGAAAGCAGCATTTTGGATCTGGTCATTTATATCTTCATCCTCATTGAAAGGAAAAGTTCCACTTAAACTTTTTGAGAAAAAAAATTACAATTAGAATTAAAACTATTAAATATAACACATGTATAATTAGATCAAATAAATTTTTTATAAGACTTAACTCAATGGCGCAACAGCCCATGAAGGCAAAGGCCTACTGTGTCCAACTCAGTAAACGTGACCTTGGGCCCTGAGGTGAATGAGCAGATGTTTCAGTCAGGAGGTCAGTCTGATGTGAAACCCCCAAAGTTAAGTTCTCAAGCAAGCTTGAGATTCATTTATCGACCCACTGAAGGAATGAAAGGTTGAGTCAACCTTATTCAACCCAGGGTTTGAACCTCAGACTTGTGGTGTGGAAGCACAATGTACTAACCACTCAGCCACTGGGCGTAATAAATTTTTCATCCAAAGAATAATTTTTCTTGAAATTGATTCTGGACTTCCATAGTACAAATAAAAAAATATTTAGTAAATTTTCTACAGTGGTTACATTCTGTTAATCATTTGAAAATTACATGAAAAATTCATTAATTTATCTTTATTTTATTTAATGTGGAGAACTGTTGCTAAGTGGAGATCGGAATGGAAGAGGATTCTTAGGAAGGCCTTGGCCTACCCTGGGCTGTAGTAACAAATAAAAGAAGATATCAGCCATAAAACAAACAAAAAAAAAATAAATTCCCTTCCTTTTTTTTAAAAAAAATTTAATAGTAAAAAAATAAGCAGAATTTTTTAATATATATTGTAGAGCATTTTACTATTTCATTTAAAAGATTTTGAAATATTTGTTCTCAAGTTCATCCACATACAAAATATCGTTTCAATTGAGAATAAGAAGAAATAAACAAACAGTCTCTTTAAATTTCATTTACAACATTTGACTCTTTCAGCATATGAATTTAACCAGATAAGAAATAAATTGAATGAAGATACAGCATAACTTCTCAACAGAGATGTATATTTAAAATGTGCTCTTTAAAAAGCAGAAGGTAACTGTTTTAAAATTAGTCAAATGCATATGTATCTTACCTTACATAAATTATAACTCCAACAGACCACATGTCTAATGATCTATTATACCCCTTATTACGTAGAACTTCAGGAGCTGAAACAAAATTATCAAAGAATATTTAGGTTACACTTATACATATTTTAATGTAATTTATCTAGACATATTCATGAAAACATGGGCATGAGACTAAAGTGAGAACTAAAAATTATTAATAAAAGTAGACTCATAAGGTTATGGACACTATTTATTAAATAAATGATTTTCTTCCAAAAGGCCAACTACTATGTAATATGCAATTAGATAAGAACAAAATGTTTAAAAATAATTTCATTTAAGGAGTAAAGGAAATATTTATTCACAACAAGTAGAAGACTACCTAAAATGCCTATAGTTCCCTTAAAAAAAAAAAAAAAAAAGGAGAGATTTTTGCTTTCTAAGAAAGAAACTTTATTCATTCACTAAAAGCAAGATTTGAAAAATCAATTTTATTTTTGTGATGTTAACTGATTCCCCTTTGGTAACTATTCAAGAATAAAACAAACATTGATTATACATCTTACAACCTCATTGTCAATTGTTCCCAATAAGTTTATAACTTTTTAAAAAATAGGTAATGGTGTTTCTTCACTTACTTTTGGTATTTCAAGCCTTTTTAATAGTTCACAATGACAAAACATTTTACAGCACTTTAAATTTTTTAATTTTTTGTATACATTATATTTCTTGTACTGAAGTATTTGCAAACTTCTTGGGACAATGGAAAATTTATAGTGAAAAAAGTACATTAAAATCAACAAAAAAATCCTTTAAATAAATTTAAAATACTTTCTAAACACTAATTAACAGCTTGAAATGTTTTTAACAATACTAAGAATTTTAAGCATTCTCGAGGGAAAAAATAAAGAACACATTTGCTTTTTTGTAACATACAAAAATTTTATATGCTTATCTTGTTGCTCGTACATATGATTTAAAAAGAACAGTTATACTGCGTATATATTCAGATACTAACTTTTTAAAAATAACTCAAAAACTCTTTTTTGCATATCTTTTTAGGTACTTCATAACTAAAGAGGATTAACTATTACTGTGATACCATGATTTATTTCTCAATAACTATAAAATGAATTAACTTCTATGGTTTTAAATATTTTATAAGAGTCAATACAATACAAATCAGGCATCTAATCATTTACTTTATTAATAAAATTATTACAATTTTTCTTTTAAAATCTACTTCAAATTAGGAAAGTTATTTACAGGTTAAAATAATCAGTAACATATATAAATTAATTTTGAAGTTTAATTAAGAAAACCTAAAAAAAATTATTACAAATATATATTACATGTTTCCCAAATCTGATAAAAATTTAAACTTAATAATTCAATTCATGCATAAGAGATCAAAATGCAACTTATTTCTAAAACTACAAACCTAAATAAGCAGGAGTGCCCACAACAGATCTTCGGAATGATTTTTCTCCAATTATGCGTGCAAATCCAAAATCACATAATTTTACCTACAAGAGTATTAAAAAAAAAATTTTTTTTGTTAGATAGCTAAAAATTATTTTTTAAGAATTTATTTACACTCATAATTTATTCACCACAAATCACTGCTATTTCAGTATACCTAAGTGTATTATTTATTCACCATTACTGATATCCAAAAATTAATCACTAACATTTCATACAACCTTTTTCATTAAAACTCACCTTTTTAACTGTACATAATATTTTCAGAATGAAATTACTTTTTTCTTCCCATGTTTAAAGATAAATTTGAGCAATCAATTAATTAGAAAATTATTTATGTAACCAAATATTAAAAAAAAAAGATTTTTTTATCATAAATAAATTTTTATTTTTCTCTCTTATCTCTTCCAGTCAAAAGGGTTTTTCATTTGTACTGAAAAAAGACTAGATACCAAGAGAAAACATCTATTCATTTTGTCAAACAGTTTTTAAAAAGTAGACATATTTATTACTGTTCAATTCCTTTTTTCTTTGCACACACACACATTTGAGAGATCATTAAATACAAAATCAAATAACATATTAAATTTTCACAACTTAGGTTTGTATAATTAACTTTCACAGCATTAATTATAATTATATTAATAAAAATTTTCTTATTGAATTCAACAGTAACAAAAATATAGTTCTTAATAATTCACAAAATAAAGTTGAACATAAATATATATATAAACCATAAAATCCGGCATATAACGCGCACTTTTAACACAAAAAATAAGATTGAAATTTAAGGGTGCATGTTATACGCCGGGTATAAAAACGATAGCTTTAAAAATAAAAAAAAGAGATGAACATAAAAAATTTTTTCTTCTATTTGTATCAAAATACTGTTTATTTAAAAGAAATTACTTGCTTTATGAACTAAAAGAGATGTAGTTCTGGAAGTATACTATTTTTTTCAAAAATTTGGAATAACACCTCGAATAAATGACTTCAAAACATAAGAGCAATGTAATGTATACTAATGTTTCAGATTTCTTCGTAAAAAAGGGGGTGTACGTTATACGGCGAATATACCTAAAAATTAAAAAATGCAGCTTGAAAGTATGGGTGCGTGTTATACACCAGTGCACCTCATACGCCGGATTTTACGGTAAGTATTTACAGAAAAATATATCTAAAATTATAAAAAACATTTAAAACTTTTATCACTAATATTTACTCCCAATTTAATTAAAATCAGCATTTTTATACAAGGTCTTTTATTATATATAAAGATGTAAATTGTACTAACCTGTGGAAAGTCTGAATTTGATGATAAAAGCACATTTTCAGGCTTCAAATCACAATGAACAACATTTTTGAAGTGCAAATGACGAAGTGCCGACAATATCTTTAGAAATACACAAATTTAAAACAATCTTAGAAATCTTTGCATCCATAAAATTATGTGAACAGATGAAGAACTGAAATAAATAAAATTATACCTGGAAAACAAGAAATTTCGTGATTCGCTCAGATAGTCTCCTCATTTCACTGGAAAGGATCATTTCTAACATATCTCCTTTCAACTTTTCCATAACCACAAAAATCTTAAACAGAAAATAAACAAACATTACTGGATGAACACTTATAAATTAGATGATCTGATAAATGCAAGATGAAAAATTATAACATAGGGAAAAACATCAATTTATTCATCACATTACTACATACCCTTTCTGGAGTTTCAAACATCTTTTCCAAGTTTACTACTCCAGGATGATGAATATTTTGCAATATTGACACTTCATTTTTGAGCTGAGCTTCTTGTTTTGTTGGGAAACGGACTTTTTCAATTACCTTGATGGCAACTGCTCGACCACTTGTTCGATGCACGCCTGCAAAAGACAAATACAAAGACTGTAATGGTAATAATTTGGTATCTTTACAATAGTAAAGCAATTATTTCGTTACCTATTACGTAAACATATTTCGGTACTTCTGAACTATTGCAAACATATTGGTGACATTGAATAAAACTGTTTGAATTCTAAAAACGGAATACACTGACAGGAATATAGAGCACGTAGCCGAAAAATATTATGTGAAAAATAATAAAGAATTATAAATAAACAATAAAAAAAAGAGAAATATAATAACAAATTTTTATTATTTAATTTTATTTTCTTATTTTATTGTTTTTATTAATTTTATATTACATTATTATAAATTTTATTATTTAAGAGTTTGGTAAATCCTAGCTTGTTACATTAACAAATGGCTAGGCTTAGAATAGCGGCAAGTGGAGAAATATGAAATGAAGCACATGGTTACCAATTCAGTGCCTACAACACATGCAAAATCAGGGTTGTCACAATTTGGTGAGCTATCTTGAAAGTTGGCATGGTTGCAATAATACATAAGTACCTATATTTCTAATTTTAAACAAACAGAACAGTTCATCAATCACAAACTAATGAAAAAAAAATCCTGACGTGATGGGAAAAAATGGAAGTCAGCATGTTTCAACATGTCAGAATGGAAGTTGCAGTTTTTGAAATCAGTACACTTAATAATACAAAAATGACTGAAAAACATCTTTTGTATTTTACCAAAACTTTAATTTTGTAGCCCTGTGTTATTATGACTTCTAATCTTTTAGTTTAATTTTAGTAGAGTTCAAAGAATTAGATTTGATAACATTCAAAAAATATTTTTCAAAGTATTGAATGTTATTCTGCTTATTTCAAATGGTTTGCAAAATTGATTTTATATATAAACAAATGGATTTAAAAAATGTCAGTTCAATTAGGACAGAGCCTACCTCCATAAACCACTCCAAACTGTCCAGAACCCAAAACTTCTTCAGGAAAAATTTGATATTGAAGGCTTATGTCCTAAAAGAAAAGCAATTTTGTTTTAAAAAAACAAACATTTGAAATCTTAATTTTTCATCAGTATGTTTTTGTATTGATCAGAAGAAAATTTAACTTGTACATGCACAATTTAGAGACAGAATTAGCTATACTTGCCATTAAACATTATAAAAACTAACATTAACACTAGAATGTCCGGGAGTTCGATTACCCTTAAATGTTCATCAGTGACATTTCAACACCGCAATATAAAATATATAAAATAATTGTTTTAAATAAATAACTTCAGGACTACTGCTCAGTAGGGTTTAGTTTTAAGACTTTTTAATGTTACTTCATGTAATTAACATATTTTATGACTTTTTATATCATAAAAAACTGACGATTACATTATGTTTCGCAAAGCTCGTTGGACCACTAATTTGTCACAAAGTATTTCGAGTCGCAAATCTGCCAGGAACATTACTATTATGTAGTATCCATTCTATGCCATTCCTAGCAACATATAAATCAGAATTTACATGAATATTATCAATTTTATCTGCCCTTTCTTCAGATTCTTCACAGTCACTTTCACTCAATCTTATGTCTTCATCGGAATCTAAATTAGAGCAAGACAACTCACACCACTAACCGATTCATTCTCAGAAATATCTCACAATAAATTAGCAATTTTATCAGGGCTTAGACTTTTTCTAGGAGCCACCATTCCAGGGTGTCTAATTCTGTGCAAAGTTCGAAAATCGAATGAATTTTTTAAATTTTTTTTTATGAGCAGATAAATAAATGCTATGTAATAACAATTTTAGACACAACAATTTTAGAAAAACATATTCGTTTCTGCTTTTAACCCAATAACACTGCATTCAAGGTCAAATAAATGTGTCACAGTACTTTGGGAAGTTTGTTTTACTAATAGTAATGGTGAATGACAGCTATTTATGATGATACATTGCCTTGGTGTCGAAATGACACCAGCGGATATTTTAGGTATATTTAGTTGTAAAATTTCTCCTAATTAACCTAGAACCACAAAACTTTTACTGTATAATTACCATGGAAAATAATTAAAAGACACGAAAATTTTTCAAATTCCCTGCAAAAACGTGCTAAGGAGAACAAACTGAACAGGTTCCTGTGTCAAATTGACACCGATGGACGTCCTAGTGTTCATAAAATTCATAAGATATCGTACATTGTTATTAACTAAACTAAACTCTGTGGGGCAACAGCCCATGTGGGCCAAGGCCTACTGTGCCCATTTCAGTTTAAGAGACCTTGAGCATTGAGGCGCATGCGCAGATGTTCTGATCAGGTGGTCAGTCTGAAGCGAAACCCCCAGTGTTTAGTTCCCAAGCAAGCTTGGTACTCATTTATCAACCCACCGAAGGGATGAAAGGCTGAGTCAACCTTACTCAGCCTGGAATTTGAACCCTGGACCTGAACATAAGCTGCCACTCAGCCACTGGACTTATATTGTTATTAATATAATACAAAATAAGCTTAAAATAAAGGGGGAGGGGGAATAAATAAATAGAATGATTTTTTTTTTTTTTTTTAAATTAGCAACACAGAAAAAAAATAATGATGAATCAAACTATAAAGCATACAAATTATAAAGAATTATAACTGTAAATTTCAGTAAGATAACTGAATAAAAGCACTTACAATATTTTGCTCTATATTTTCTGATTTTCCATTGTCATCATGTTGAGGTGCTAGAAAAATACCATATTGTCATTAAAAAAAAATTATATGAATATTTTTAAATGATTGTAATACAGATAATTTCTTCTTGCATTTAATTTAATAAATCTAAATATTATCTCTAAGTTGGTCTAGGAATTTTACATGCCAAACAGGAACTTTCGACTTTGAAATTTTTCAAATACTCGATGAAAAATACCAGTTTCAAGTAATCTCTACAGAAGTTTTCTTTACTAAATCATTGATATTCATATTAAAGAATCTTTCTTTTTAGTTTTGCAGAATAAGGTTTAAGATGGGTATTTTGTAACAATGATGTGGACAATATGAGAAATATGAGACATCTCATATGAAAAAATATGAGAACACCTGAATGGTTCTAAAACAAAAAGTATTGCTTTTTGTTTGAGTAGTTGGTATTGGAATTGATTTAAGCTAACTAACTACACTAAATTAAGTTATATAAAATAAAATTCAGATAATTACATAAAAAAACCTTTTTTTAAGTACTTGATACTATTTGATAAAAACTTAGCAACAGTGTATCAATTTTAAAAAAATAGTAATTAGACTCTTTCCTATTCACTGACAGCAGCTGTCTACTACTATAAAGACAATCAAATTACTTAAGATCAAAAGCATAGCTGGTGTCCCAATTAACTTTAAATTTAAGAAACATCACAATCTAAATATAGGCAACACAATAAGAACCTTCGATCAATAAAGTTTCAGTTAAGATAAGAACTTGTACTATATTGCTTACAAAATAGGCAAACAAAAACACTTTAAAAAAGACTTGTTTATACAGTAAAATTTTAGCTTCGTCCTAAGGCTTCTTCATGGAACTCAATGATTTAATCTAAGAAAGGAACCAAAATCTGAATTTTATAACTGTTGTGAATATACATATATTTTACATTGAAATTACCTCCAACATCTTTTATGAGCGTAATGGTTGTAGGAGCAGTGACGGGCATTAAAGCTTGGCGTATTGCAACTTCCCAACCTCTCGATATATCAGGATCTTCTCCAATGTAGTAATCCACATTGGCAGTCCGAAGTTCAAAGCAATATGTTTGACCAGATTCCACGCTCACTTGCTGCTTTGTGGGTTCAACAGATAGAATCTCTGACAATGGAATTTCCTTTTAAAACATAAAACAAGACAGAATGAGATAATATATTACACAAATATATACATAAACTTTTAAAGGAAATCTTATTGGATGCTGATTTTAAAATGGAGAATTTTCATACATGTATTTTATTTCATCTTTTCAGGGTGAAAATGTTTTGAAAGAGAATGCTAATTACTTTCTCTATTGTGATATTACATACTTAAGAATAATTTTTAATTATATTTATAAATTTGAAATAATTAATCAGAACAATTTAAGCATGCAAAAAACAACAAAAAGCATTCAATTTAATATTAAAATAATTCTTTAAAAAATTAAGGAAAAAATTAAATTAAACACAAAATATATTTATCATAACTTTATTAGAAATATCAAGATATCTCAAATATTTGTTCAATTTTTACTAATTCACTTTTTCTTACCTTATAATACTTAGTAGTAGTTTCATTTTGGAATAGAATTATTGACTTAGTATCCAATCTCCAATAATGACGTTTTTTCTACAAAAAATTACAAAATACAAAAATGAGCATTTTACATATATAAATCTATAAATATACACACATGCCTCTTACTGGAATTAATGTAAATATTTCATCACATATAAGTAAAAATTAAAATGAATAAAACACTTATGATGAATAAAATAAATACAAGATTGGAAGAACACATTTCAGACTTAATACGAAACTACTCATAATAAACTAAATTTTGAATACATTACGGAAATCAAATTGATTTGAATGTAATCATTCAATTAAGAACATAGATTAAAAAATTCTTTATAATTTTATTTAAATTTTGTTAAATTTATACAGCGCACAAATTATTCGGTACCGTTTTAGCCAAGGGACTTAGAAATTTTCGCCAGTCAACAACCAAAAAATATATTTGGAATTTCCCAAATTACATTTTATTGAAGGTTTAACATACAACATACAGTCAATTATATTATTTACAAATATCTCGATGAAACCAAAGCCTCATAAAATGTGATCCACTAAGCTGTGATTTTAGCCTCATTTTATCACATTTCTAATAAATTTCATTATAAAGTTGAACTGCTACTTCAATTTTTAAAATTATGCTTTTTTAAAGTAGGTCTTTAAAATTGGTAACAATTCAGATTTAAAGAAATTCACAATTCTAAGTTTTTCATTCTGGCAATGAAGGAATAGAAAGTATGATGTTTTGAAAACCATGAATCTTAATCAGGGCAGTAATATCCATTCATAATATGTCAAATTAAGGTCAATGCCTAAAAACCAAATAATTAAGGAGAAAGGGCAAACTTTTGCAGAATATTGCCTAACATAATTTGTTTCACCTGGAAGGGGTTGTTATTGTTGCCAGTCTTTCCTGAAGGGAAGGAAGGAGAGTTGTCAAACCCTGAGACAGGTTGGACTTCTGGATATACACCTGTCGTTGGTCATAGCCTTGAACACCAAACAGGTGACAGTGCGATTTTTTAGCTCTGTTCCACCCCAATTTAGAAAGAACACCCTGGGAGGGGTCAGGGGCCTCCCATCTCTCTTCCCCTTCCACCAACCACATGAGAGAACTTGTGGCTCGACAGCTATTCAGAGTACCCCCTTGTTGCAAAGGCACTATACATTTACAAACATCCATTCTTCTCTGGAATTCGAACCCAGTCCCTACAGCACAGCAGACAGAACTGCTAACCACTATACCGGATGGGTGACAACTGGAAGGGGTATGATACATTTAAATATTGTGGAAGTTCAGTGTTTATAGAGAGAAGATTAATTTTTGCTCCTGAAGTGAGCAAAATTACTTTAAGAGTATAACATCAGAACACTGACAATAAATACAATGCTCGACATTCCAAAACAAGCATGAGCTTTAATATAGCACAAAAAGTATAGCAAAATTAGGCAGGAAAAAATGTTATAGTTTTACACCAATTAGCAATTAATCCCAGGGATTTCATGCTGTAGCAGTAAGAAACATAAATCTGATTAAATTTTTTTACAAATATTTGGAAATTTAACAATAAAAAATTATTTTTTAAGAAAGCTGACAGAGTAAGATTTTCTTCTGAAATTTTCTTTAAAAATCTAGCAAATTGTTTCGCTAAAATTTTCAGTTTACGTTTTAATTTTATTGAAGGCATTTATTCTACATATATTAAAATGTTATTAAGTATGATGAATAAGAATTATCTATTACTTTTGATTTGTTTTTAAGTTTAAAATTTTTTTTTAATATTTAACTTAAAATAAGCAAAAAAGAAAAAGAGAAGATAATCAAAAATTAGATAACTCAACTAAAAATAAACATAAATTGAAAACATAACTAAGTCAAAAGATAAAAGAAATATTTAAGTAACAGATGAGAAAAATAGACTTTTCTAAATCAGTAGCTTCTTGCAATCCAAAGAAATTAAATATATTAATTATAATATATTATGACAGAGTTGTGATAGATTTGCTCACACAGATCTTATATTTATTTTCACATGCTGTACTTAAGCCTTATACTGACCTTTACTGGACAAAATTCAGAAGAAAACCTGAAGATTTTCCGATTCTATAATGGAAGTATATGTGTGAAATAATGTAATGTATCATAGCCCATAAATAATAAATGCATTAAATTACAATCAGCACCACTTAAAGCAATTAATTCAAGACCTTAAAGATCTCATGCTAGTAGAGAGAAATAAAACATTTAATGTGGAAGTTACATACCCTCAATAACTGAAAATAAAAAAGGAATACATTGTGGCACAATGTATTCTTCTCCTAGCAACTAAATTTTATACACTGTGGAGAGAGAAAGTTATATATATGTCGCACAATAAAGTTGTATGATGGTTGTTGGCAACGGATCTTGTAATTTGGAACCATGGTCAAGTGGAAAAGGGAACACCTGAGCTGCCCCCCCCTCTCCTGACTTCCACACCCCACCAACAGAAGGAAGTTTGAGCCTCGATTTATTTAGCGCGCATCGGTCCCCTCTGCATGGTTTGTCTTCAGTGGTACTAGGCTCGAACTCATGATATGCCTACCATGAATCCGATACCTTGATCACTAGGCTACCATGGCTAATTATACACTGTGGAACAAACTTCCCTTAAAACTATCCTCAGAATAATTCCTTATCTTTACTCAACCAATCTGCCGCCATTAAAACAAAGTATTCAATTAGAATTAAATATATGTCAAACCTGACTTTTCAGTTTAGTGTAGTTATAATTGAACACTAAATCACTCTGTTAACAGAAATGTACACGAAGGTTGTGTTTGATACATCAACAGATTTTTAATTTTTACCATAAAGATTATGCCTTAATACTTTCCTTAACATGCTCATTAGAATATAATACCCTCATAAAAGAAGTCTGTGTAAGCTTCTGTCTAATAAAATTACAATTTTAAATATTCAAATCAATTATTTTACTGATTCTTCCTACAAACATTTCTATAACTCTTAAAAATAATCAAATTTAAAAATGGAAAGTAAATAACTTCATTAGAAATTTAATATTAATTCACTACTTTTTTGATTTCCCATAGGCTAAATATCTCTGTAAAGGCCATAACTATTCTATAAAGAATTATATTAAATCAAATTCTTATTCTCTTCATATAATGAATTACCCATATTCAAACATCCCACAAAACATCAAAATTATTTTAATATCAATATATCTAACAACTTTTCATACACAGACTAAATTTAAATACATAGAATTTTATCATTTGATCTCAAAATGAACATTGTGTTTTAAATCTTGATATCTAATGAGGATCCTTACATTTCTGAAAAGTAGTGACTATTAATCCATAATTTATCAACATGAAATCAACTGTTGTAAAATAAAATTAACTACATATAAAAAGTAGCATGTTAACTAGACTTCACTAGAACATCGCTACTAGAATTCACTAGAATATCACTAAAGATTACACGCAAAAGATTTTGAAATGCTGAAAAATTAAAAGAATGTCACCAGAAATGGTATCTTATTTGTCCGATTTCCACATTATAGCAAAAGAACTTTGAAGTGTTATTGTAATCTGGTACATTTAGCCTTGCATTTGCACACACACACATACACACACTTTCTAAAAAACCTTCAAAAAATTACTGATCTATCATTTTTGAGATGAGAAAATTTTACTAACAACATATGGGAATCAACACCATTTTGACTAGAGATTTTCTCAAATAAACTTCATCTATATGGGAGAATCGAATCAAACCACACTAGCTTAAAAGCTAACTAGTTCTTTATAAAGACATTGCATGTGTTGGTGTGACAACAGTAATCATAATTAAAAGGATCATAAATAAATTTGGAACTTCCTTCCTTCCTCAGTGGCTCAACCACCCAGGGAGGGCATTGGCCTTCTCAAGAAGCCTTTTCCGGGCTACCCTTCTTCCTACTAGTGTTCTCCAATTCTTAGTTCTTAAAACTAGGAGATCTTTCTCTAGGCCATCAATTTATCTAAGATTTGGTCTGCCCTTTCTTTGTGTGCCAATTAAATTTGGAACTTGGTTAAATAAATTTCTTTTTAGCCTTCTAATAAATTTATTTTGCAACAGTTTACACTAAATACAGTTATAATGAAATTATTGTGTACATTTTTTTTACATAAAATTAAAGTGTACAGCATTAGAAAGAGAATAAAGATATTTATTACTAAATCTTAAAACTATGCTTCAGCTAGTCTCTCTGTATCTTAACACAAAACTACACCTTAACTGATACCCATATGAAAGTTGGTGCACAAATAGTTCCCAACATGAGGCAAACTAAAGGAATTTAATAAGTTTTATCAAGCATTATGTTTTTTACAATAAAAAAGTAAGAGTGATTGAGATAAAGCTGCATGAGGGATATTGGCAATGGACCTCATAATTTTGAACAGTGGTCAAGTGATGAGGACAACATCTGAGCTGACATCTCCCTCTCCTAACTTCTACACCACACCAATGGGGGGACATTTGAGCCTCGACAGATTTAATGTGCATCAGATACTCTACACGGTGGGTCTTAAGTGGCACTAGGCTCGAACTCATGACATGCTAGCCATGAGTCTATAACCTTGATCACATAAAATTCTTAGAAAAGAATGTAACTCTTTTATTCTGGACCAATTGGATTTTATTTTTGTTATTAAAATTAAATTTCCTCTCAAACTGAACATGGTATTTAAAAAAATCATGCAAAATAATTAATATTTTAAAAGAAAAATGCTTTTAAATTTTCAACCTTTAAAAAAATTAACTGTATCAACATAGCAAAAGAGACAAAAATGTAATACATCTGTAAAGTAAATCAATTATCCACAATATTTCATTTATTTTTATTACCAACTCATTTGTTTTATAAAAACCATCTTTTTAATGTAATTAAATCTTGCCAAAATTTAATCTTCAAAATTAATCATTTCCTTTCAACTCAAGATGAGAGAATGGCTTATCTTAAAATAAGATATTTTTATTATTAAAATAATTGAATCTTTAACCCAAGACGAGTTAGGGAAACATAAAATGCAGGCTCAATAAAATATAAAGCAGAATTATTTTGGAACAGTTAATTTTACATGGATAAGAATTGTTTCAATTTTGAAATTATGGTAGCTAGAGTACTATTTAATGAATAAGTCCTTTACATCAATAAGGAATTCGTAATTTTATGTTTGCACCTTTTTTTTTTCCTAATTTAAAAAAATAAAAATAAAATGATAAACCAAAAAAAAAAAATTAATATCTAATAAATTATTCAAACATTTTTATAAACATGTTTTGTTTATTTTTTGTTAATATTCAGAATTCTTTTTTTGTGATTTCTGAAAAATATATATCAACTATTCACTCTGAAATTTTCTCACTTTTTTGCCTGTAGTAGGCAATATTTATCTGTTTAATGCAAAAAACATGAAGCAATAACAGCTAGTTATTCATAAAACATTTATTTTTTGGGAGGAAAATTAAAAAATTAGTAGTTTACATTACCAAATATCTGCATAAACAGTTCTCTTAACCCATTAGCATGCCATTTATTTCTAGTAAAGGTATATTAAAATATTTGTGAAATTGAGATTGATTTAAGAAGAGAAACTCATTTAGCTTTATTAGATCAAATTAATTTGATTTTTAACAACATCTTTTTAGTAATAAGTATATTTACAATTTTTCCATTGGGGCTTATTAAAAAGTAGGAAATTAATGCTTTTTATTTCTTTTTTGTTTTATATTTATGAAACATATTTTGTAAATACTACAAATTGGAAAAAGAATTGTATGTTATATAAAGCTTTTTTTTATTTATAGTTGACAAATTACAATATTATTTTTCATGATATTGCCAGATCAATGAGAGGAAGTTTTTAATCCTGTTACTATGTGGGGAAGGGGTTTGGTAACAAAGCGTGCAAGAGTTTATAATTTTCTTAATTTTCGGAAGTTATTAATGGATGACAGCACAGATGAAATATAAAATAGCTTACTATGGACAGTTAAAAATTAATGCAATTGGTGGTAAGTATACTTACTACAGCCTTAAAAAGAGTTAAATAAATAACTTCAGATCATTATGCGTATATATTTTCTCTATTTTTTTTTTACACACAATTTGTCCATTAATGCAACTGATTTATTAAACATTTAAGCCTCTAATTCATGATCAAAGGCATATCTGGATCTGATTAATACTCGATGCATCCAGAATATTTATTTCATGAAATATAAGCTATTTTTTTCACATAAAATTTACTTATTACCAAGCACTTAGTCGAATTTTATCAAAAGTTTAAACATGAAGTTTTTAATGTAATCATAAAAATCAATCTCATCAATCAAATTTTAAGTTTTTTTATTAATGAAGACATATAACATACTACAAATTTTATAGCAGAGGTATTTCTTTTTTTCATTTCATCTATCATAGACCCAATAATTTAGTACACACCACTTCCTCTCCCAGATTCTATTCTGTGATGGTAGAAAATTTATTGTTAACTGAGAATAGAATGAAATTTTATAAAAATAATTTAATAAAAAGAAATCAATTTTCTAAATCATCAAAAGAAATTGCTGTAAATGGTGCCAATCACATTAATAATTGAACTGAAAATAATAAGAAAATAAATTTCAAATTGCATGCAAAAACATAATGAAATGAAATTTATGACACTATTTAGAAATATATTTAATTCAGAGACTCTAACATTGTGTCTGGAAAAATTTATATAAATTAGAAAGATATAGCAAGTTTTTATAAAAATTTCTTCAATCTTCATTATTTTAATTTGGAATAAAAAAATTTGCAACCAAATCAATCACAAATTGATCAACTACTTATCACAAAAGAGAGTTTGATTTCAAAGCACCTATCAAAAACTTTGCTACACTAAATGATTTTTTAAAATCAAATCAAATTATAAATAAACTAAAAACTGCTTTTAGAAGGACTAGAATTGGAAAGTATAATTTTTTTTTTTCTGTTTTAACCATTTAAATATCAGAATTAAAATTGCATAAAAATGTGACCACATTAAGTTTACAAAACATATTAAAGTTGGAAAAGTCCAATGTAAATGTTTTTCTTCAATTCACAACATAACAAAAAGATTATTAAAGAAACAAATTTAAGAAATAAAAAGAGTAATGAAATATAATTAGTAGATAAATATTATTAATAATTGAAAAACAATTTTGTAATGCAAACCAAATTTATAAACTTATCATTAGTACATAAATTTATCAAAAAAATTTATGAAAATATATCAAAACCTTAACAGTCTTGAAAATTTCAAATCTGTTTAATTTTGTATTTAATCTCATAAATGTTTTTTTTTCCATCATGGTCAATAAATAAACATTCATAATAAATTCAATTAAAAGAATATCAAAAACATTTTTATTTAACATGAAATTAAAATATCCATATCACTATATCTAACAAATCTCATACTGGATTCTACATAAAATATTTTTGAAACACGACAAAAGAGAAATTCAATATTCTGCAACAAATTAAAATTTGTGATTAGTTATGAAATTAAATCTGAATTACAATGAACTATTTATGAAAATTTTTTCAATGTATTTGATTTATTACTATACAGACTGGTTACAAAAATGTTTCTCAGTCACATTTAAATCTACCAAAATATTCACTTAATACAGAGAAAAATACACATAAGACAAAATATACACACATCATATATTAAAAAGTTGCTGCTGCTACTTTTTTAAATTGATAATTTTCTTAAGGTCTGAACCACTGAAATTTGTGTCTACTTTTTATCCATACAATCCATCTTTTTTACAATCTATAAATCAGTGTGTGATTTCAAATAATACAATTTATGTCATATTACATTTAATATACTTCTGAATCATTTACTAGTATAATTAAGTGCCTCATTTATGATAGGAATGCTGTTTTTGTTTTTCCTACACACATAACATGCGAGTAAAAAAATATTTTTCATCTAAAGCTATAGTATTCACTGTTCCTATCTTTAAAATCCATTTCTTCTTTAAAAAGAACATTTTCTAACCATAAAAAAGGTATTAAACTTACCATGTTGTCTTTGCTAGTAAAATGTACCATCCAACCTTCTTTCAATATTTTGGAACCTTTTCTTCTCATTTGTTTAATACTTTGCACAATTCTCATCAAAGGTATATTATTGCTGGATGTTACACTAAAATAAAGGAACAAAGGAGAAGTTATTGAAGAATTCTAAAATATGGCAATATTTTTCAAATACTAGGTAAAACAAAATAACTTTCTACATTTCAGGAATCATTCACATGTTCATAAGATATATAGAAATTCACAAAGAACTGACAGAGTGCCTGCAATTCCATAAAACTTATCAATATTAAATATTGCAAAAAAAAAAAAAAAAAAAAAAAAAATCATACATTGCAGAAACAAAATGTCTTTGACTAGGTAGCTGATAAATATGTTTCAAGTATGAAGAGAAGTAACATCTTAAAGAAAATGAAAATAAATTTCAATGGCCAATCCAATTTTTCAATTATAACATAATGCATCAATAAAAAATATTATAAAATAATGATATAAAATTATAAAAGTGTTTATAATGTACTGATATTTAATTTGGTTTAAGCAAAGATGAAGTATTTCTTTTTTCTTTTCATAACACATAGTAATAATCCAAATATATATATCAATGGATATTGTAACAGTGCTTAGAGATGCAAAATGAAACATAAAATTTAGAAACAATTACTATAATTCTTTACAACATATTTATATGTACTCAATTAATTGTTTTAAATTGGCAGATGAGAAAAAGAATGAAAACATTCCAATAATGATAATCTAATATTTCCCATAATAATTTAAATATATGTATGTCATCCATTATTCAGATTTTTAGAGAAATTAAGATATTTTTTTAGTTTAACACTTTTGCATACATATTAACAAATTAAAACTGCATGAAATAAAATAATATAAATTCAATTATACTTCATAATGCTCAATGTATATACAGTGCATATCAAATGTGATCTTTAATTCTATTTAAATATAATATATATTAGGAGAGAAAAATTCTCGTTTTCCAAACATAGATTATCATTATTAGTACATTTTAACATTTTCTCACTTGCCAATTTCAAATAATTAACTCAATACATTTTCAGACTATTCTGATCAATAGCAGGAGAATACTCTGTATTAAATTATTTAAAATTAAACTATTAATATGACCATAACTGTATCTCCCACATTAAAAATATATTTTGTAGAGGGAAGTGAAACAATTTAATTTAACATTACCTCAAACTCACTGAAAATTAAAAGAATTTGATCTTTTATTGAAGCAGAAAATACTTCAAGATGTAATGAGCCAAAATTCTCTTAAACTTGTTAGAACAAGTGAATATATTATTATTAAAACATATCCCCCCCCCCAAATTATTGAATTAGACATTAACACTTCCTAGAAATAATTTAAATTTGAATAGCGTATTATAAAAACTATTAAAATTGCATAATTTTTTTATAAGAATGAAAAATATATTACTATTTTTCAACTTTATTACAAAAGAGGCTATGATACTCTAATTGAAATTAATTTTTTCTTAAAAGGAAAGAAAAAGCTCATTTGCACATTTAAAGTATTAATGAACCAAAGCATTCCAACTACTCCTTTTTGAAATTTAAATATAAAATAGAAAGCATAGGCATACTTAAAGAAAGTCTCATTTTGTGTTAAAGAATGATTAATTAACTTATAACCATCACCCAAATTAACATAAAACTTGTGTTAATTTAAACAGATAACATTCTTTTCACATTGAAATTAAGAGAAAAAACTGCATTAATTTTTTTTTAATACTACTCAACTTATATATTTTTAGAGATAAATTTCTAATATGTAATAAATGAAAACTAAAATCCAGGTTTTCTTTTCTTTTTTGAATTTATAACACATATTTTCATTATTTATTTGTTGAAATTGTATTTACAATTTTACTTTCCTCAAAATGAATAGAATCAAGATATGCAGAGTACACACAAAATGTTTACTATAATGTGGGTGATATAATTAATAACTTTAATTATCTTATATTGGAGATTCTAGAAATTAGTTCCCTAAACTTACAAAAATAAATCCAAAATATAAGTAATACTTTCTGAATAAATCATTTCATTTCAAGTAAAATTTTTTAAATCAAATTTCTTACTTTTAAACCAAAAACTATGAATAGTTTTTTTTATCAATTCTGCACAGTTGTTTAATAGGCATAGTTAAAAATTTCAATTGTAATTTGAATATATCAATTATTGATTTATATTTAAATAAAATATTTTTGACTAAGACTTGAAACTAACTATACACAAGACATTTCTAGAATCTTTAAACAATATGTATTATATCTGAAATATTCACCTATTTCAGAGTTCTGGTTCATTTTGCTCTAAACACTTGCCTTAATAAGATATAGGAGAAAAATATTTGGATTTTTGAATAATGTCAAAAGACAAAAATAGCAGCAAAATTGTAGTTTTTCTTTCTTTAAATATATTCCCCACCTCACACAAGAGCAAGCTTAATGTGCAGTAATGCGAATTGTTCTACTTCAGCAGAACTGCCTTTTAAATAGCAAATTTTCTAGTTACTGAACTCTGATAATTTATGCAGCCAAATATTACAGCAGAGCAACTCAAACAAAATAAGATAACAAAAATTGAAAGTAAAATATTTTTGAAAGTATGATTTCCATTAAATTTGAAAAAGAAAAGTGTTCTTTGTTTTTTAATGAAAACGTTTTCTTTAAATAATTCACATTAAAATTTAATTAAAAAAGATTTTTATTAAACATGATGAAAAAATAATTGAATTTCAAATGCTTTAATTACTCTTGAAATTAATAACAGATTGAGGTATTTATCATAAAATATTTATTGAATAATTTCTTTCATCGCTTTTAAAGAATATTAACTTGAATTATAAACTGAATAGTTTTTTTCTTTTAATTTATTTAATTGTTCCTACTTTAGAAACAAACTAATATCACATAAAACAACACAAAAAACTTTTAATTATTTTAAACTGTAAAAAATTCAAAAGGATCTTTTTAATATATATTTAATTTCCTTTTAAAAATAACATTTAAAGAAAAGATATAAATTCTTATAAATAGATTATTTCTACTATTCTACACAACTACCATCACTACTCTATAACCAAATATTAAAACTGCAGATATGCAAACATGCAACTAATCTGTTGAATAAAGAAAAAATAATCAACTACATAAATGTTTTTAAAAAGAAAATTTTATTATATACAAAACAAAATTTATTTCACTACATGTACATTTACTCAAATACAAAAAAGAATAAATGCACATATAGCAAATAACACAACATAATACGTCAATGGTATATTAAAAAAGGAATACTTTGCAGGAATCTTGGAATCCTCATCTTGGTTGTCCTCATTTTCATTTGCTTTTTCTATTTGTTCTTTTTGCTCACACTCAGTGTCTGATTCATCTTCGATACTCTCTCGCTCTCCCTCTGGTTCTCCATCTCCATTACGACCTGCCTCTGTAGCTGAAAACAATTTCTTATAAATATTTTTTTCAAATAATTTATCAAAAAAAATTTTATAAATGAAAATCTGCCATGGCATTTATTTTAAAACTTTCTTTCAACTAATAAGATGATACATAAATTTAATTTTAAAATTCATTAACCAATCAGTTAATTTGTAAATATTTAAAGTGATTCGAAATAAGATAAGGGAACAGGATCATAAGGTATACAGTTTCTATGCTTCCAAAACATTTACCTCTTCATTATAACACAACTGAATATAAAACTTATACACTATTAGAGTAACATAATAAGAGTTAAGTCTTCTGGTTAGTTTAGTGGTTAAAGGTAGATTTGGTTCTGACAGAGAGATGGGTCACCTTCTTGAATTTTTAGTTAGGTAATCATTCCTCATGACACAATGGCCATGAGTCTGTGACCATAACTACTAGGTCATTGCAGCCACAGCTTTTTCATAGGAAAAGTAGTTACAGAAATGACTTCAATAAGTCAAAGGTTTAAACTATTGAAAATTTTTAGGGGAAAATAAGGCTACAAAACAGATACCAAAGAATTCAGTTGATATGTATTTAGTAAGGCTAACTTTCTTGCAAAATGGAAAAACTGACAAAGCAGTTTTGCACATTTTATTCACAAATAGTGTAATTCCTGATAATGATACTTTTTTCGGTTCGATATGATCATAAGCAGTTAATCTGAAAACAATACTATAAATTTGCATTCATGCTGATTAATACATTATGAAAACTTGTCATTTATCAATACAATAGCATTAATAATAAAAATATATGAATATTCAAATTATTATTCTAGTTAATTAAATTCCCAAACTCTTTATTAGGCCAGAGCAACCCTTAGACCTACATTTTAAACAGTATATATTTAATTGAAATAAATGAATTTCTGAATTTATAAGATATCATTTTTATTTCATAGAATTATAAAAATATTTTTTTTTATAAGATGTCTTTTTGAAAGCAAATTTTAGTTTTAAAAATTCATCCTAGGTAAGTAAATATGAAACCAGAATTCACAAATAGATGGCGATAGCTACCAATCTGCTAATCACATCAATAACACCATATTCTTGTTTTGACATCTGATAAAGATTTTCAACTCACAACAATACAAGTTTCATACAGCAGCATAGTTTTTAATAGTATTAAACATGCCGAATGTTTTGTGATGGAAATTACGAATTGCGGACAGCATCAGTTTTCTGTTATTGTTTAAAAATTGCTAAGCATGTTCTATCCCAGTGTTTTGTATGGTTTAAAAAATTCAAAAAAGATGTTTTGATATAAGAAACAAAAAATGCACCAAGAAAATTTGAAGATAGCAAGCTGCAAGCATTGTTGGATGAGAGGATGTGATGCTTCAATGCAACACAATACAAGGTGACAACAATTAATAAGTGAAACAAGAAGTTGTCTCCATTTATTTGAAAGCCAGGGAAAGATGGTAAAATGGGTTTCACATGAACTGAATAAAAGACAGCAGGGAAAATGAAAGAAAAAAAAACACTTGTGAAATGCTGTTTGCCAAGTACAGAAGAAAATTATTTTTCCATCAAATTGTAACTGGCAATGAAAAGTGGATATATTTCAACAATCCTAAGCATAAAAGCTCACAAGAAACTCCAGACAAAAGTAGAGTTTTATTTGCAAGAGTTCAAGTATTTTATTACCATTTACAACTGTTAACATCTAAAGATGCTTGGTTTTAATAATGACAAACATTAATTTAGTACATTCTTGCTTCATTGAATAAATTATGTTGCATGTACATTTTTTGCAGAAAAGTTTGAAAAATATATTTAGCAGAACTATATCAAATATGTTATATACTCACAAATATTTATTAATATATTCCATAGAGAGTATCAAACAATAGCAAAATATAAATAGCAACTTGCTTAATACATAGTTGTTTTAAAATATAAAAAAAATCTCATGAAATAATATATATATATAGATATACCTCATAAAAAATGTATCACATGAAGAAAAATAAATGCATAAAAATTGTTGGTTATGAGAATAATTTTCATATCAGTGTTTTGATTATTTTTATAAAACATATGAAAAAAATACATCATAAAAATTTTTTTTGAAAAAAGGATAATAAAAGATTTTAGTCATAAAATCAAAGAAACGACGAGTATAAATATTTGATTAAAGTAAAAAAATTAAGTTTTTAAAAAGTCAAAAAAAAAATTCAAACATTTAACAAAAAAAATTCAATGATATCTTTTTATAGAAGAAATAATGGTTTAAAGATCTACCCCATTCTTTTGGAGCTTCTCCAGCACAATCCATGGGAACCTTTTCCATGCATTTCTTGTGTACATTAAATTTACAATCTGGAAGGTAATAAGTGTTATATAAAATCTAAAATATTAAGATGAAAATTTATAAAGACAATCATGCAGAAACAAATTTCATTTGAATAAATGAAATATATAGAGTATATTGTTTCCTGTTAGTTTCAAATAATTTGAAACTACCTTAAATAATTTTAAGTAATATAATCAATACGAATATATTAAAATATCAGATCATATGCTATAAAGAATATTTTTTAACATACTTAATTTTTGCACACAATTCAGATTACAATTACCTATTGAAATAATCAATGGATTAAGCAACAGATGGAATAATGTCTCCTCAAAGAAATTTTTATTTGCTGAACAACAATGAGAAAAAGGCTTTAGGAATACTACATAATTCACTCTTTACTTGCTTAAAATATTTATTTCAATTGATTTATTTTCTCAGAATGAAGAGAATGCATCATAACAAGCACTCGAAATTTCAATTTGCAATCAAAGAGGGAATATTAATATCGAGGGCTTTTGGTGAAGGACCACATAATTTTGAACTATGGTCAAGTGATGAGGACAACACCTGGATCTGGCACTCCCTTTCCTAAGTTCCACACCAATGGGCGGACATTTGAGCCTCAACACACTTAACGTGCATCAGCCCCCTCTGCAAGACAGTTCTTCAGCGGTACTAGGCTCAAACTCATGCATGGCCACAAGTCCATTACCCTTACCACTAGGCTAGGATTGCCACATCAAAGAGGGGGGATGTGAGGGAAAACTTTTTGAAAATAAAAATAATTTATGTTCTACATCTGGCTTTTTTTTTAATCATACAGTTAGGCTGGATTGGGAAGGAAAAAATCCTTTTTTTGATTGCTATATCCTAGAAAAGTTTTCTTTTACTTATGTAAAACGACAAAAAAATAAAATAATAAAAAACATGTTTCGCTCTTGCATCACACTTGAACTTCAGAAAGTCTAATTATAAAAAAAATAAACAGGAAGTAGCAAAATTTCTCCATTTTTCAAAAGTTCATGTGTGATGCACAAGCAAAAGTATTGTTTTTATTATTTACTTATTTTGCCTTTTAACTTAGCAAGGCAAATGGCAACTTTTCTAGGGCACAGCGATTGAAAAAGTGGAGGTGGGGGGGGGGGATTTCAAATCCTTTACTATACATATGAATAAAAAATAATCTCAACTATATAGAAATTAAATTGTATGGATAGAAATTGATTATAATTTAAATATAGTCTTAACTAGAATGGATACATTTTTTGACACACAGAAGTGATGAGAAAAACCTTTAAATCAAACCCAGCATGTTGCATTTTACTGTCTATTGTATTTCATATGCCAATTGTGCTTGCCTTTATATTATTTTTTTAAACAAGTCATCCTTTCTCCTTATTATATATTTTTCCATACCTTTACATTGCAATCCTTGTCTTATAAGGCCTTTGAGAAGTTTTTTACAATGCTGGCAAACTGTAGGTCTGGTGTAGGAATGAACAACAAATGTATGAGGGACTCGAATTCGACCAGCAAGTTCTCTCTCCACCCATACTGGTCGACCCATGTTCAGTGAAGGAGATCTGGCACGGCTTGGTGAAGATCCTCCAAGCTGAAAAATAAATCATTAGAATACCACAGAGCACAAAATTACACGGTTCTATAATAACTTAAAATAGCTGAATTTGGAATGTTTAAAAAATTTTTGACATGTACAGATGCCAACAGATCACCTCAAAAGAAGAACAAAATTATCATTAATATGACGTTACATATATAAGGACTTGGAAATTTATATGCATTAACTTTTGATGTTACAAAATAAGATAGACGATAAATAATGCAGAAAATGATTTCCTTCCACCTTTACCCGACTAAAATGAATTTTTCTAAATTTATCATTTTATTACAAAAATATCAATACTATTTTAAACTTTTCTAAGTAAAAAGTTCTACAGGAGTCCAGATTTCAAAGTAAATAACAGGGTGACTAAAAGTTTGATACAGTTTTGACATAAATTTGGATAATTTTATGCTGACAATTTTAAGTATGACACACTGAGATGTTTTTGAGCTAATTTTTTGGATAATTTCAACAAACTTTTTAAACAATTATTTATTAAAAGCAAGAAATAAATTTATATTTATCTACAAGATTCTACATATCATTATAGGTGGTATAACCATTTTAAAACGTTTATGGTATATAGAGAAAAAAAATAAAATTGTTACTTCAATATATAACAATTTTTACTTTAAACAGTCAATAGTTTCAGGTGTTTAAAGAACAATTCAACACACATGTGTACAATGCACCATACAGAAAATCCATCATCTTGAAGATTCAACTCTATAAATTTGAAAAATTTTGAGGAATATGCAGCTTATAAGTTATGTAGAGATATGAAATGCATGTTGGACACATAGTTATAGTGTGGGAAGAAAAGGAAGGAAGTGGTAAATGAACCAGCAGTTGCTATTTCATCATCTAAGTAATTTTGAATGTTGTGAAATTCTACATTCTAGAAGAGATATGTAAAATGAGAGATGACTGGATGATACCTAAATTGGTTCTGGAAATCTGGAAGGCAGGGGGGAGGGGAGGGTTATGTATAACTGGTTGGTTATATCCTTGTATCATTGCTGACACACAAATGCATTCACTTTGCATAGAATTTGGACCAGATGGATCAAAAAACAAAATGTGAATTTATGTGATAGATCAGGTCTACCTAGATAAACAATAGAATGCATGGATATAATTATAGTTCCATAATCAACTAATCTCAATGTTACGCAGAATGTCTAAGACAGGGTTGGTGAACCTTTATGGATCAACGTGTCATTTTTCCTGAAGAAATGTTTAATGAGGTATAGACGTGCCATGAAATACTTTTAACTTGCGATTATTGGGAAAATAATAACTAAATACTAACAACTCAAAACTCTATTTACTACAATAAAAAAAAATACATTTTGCACTGCATTGTTGTAAATGTTTTAGTTATACATGTAATTCAAATTAAAGTAACATTAGTGTAACTTCTGTTGTTGCAGATTAGATGACAAATAACTTATGTTAGGATTGTAAGACAAAAAATAACAAATGAGTGTTCCCCACTGCCTCCCGCACCATGACCGATAACTCGCATTTGTTCGTAATGCTTCATAGCGAACTTAGTTATTTTAAGCTAAAGTGCAAACCACGTTTTGTTCAGTGGCGTGCCCAAAATATTGTGTCAGGTGCCATCAATGGCACCACTGGTTTGCCATTCCTGGTCTAAGAAGTATTGAATGCTCTAATATTCAAGAGAACAGTTTCACCTCAATTGGTAGAAAGAAGCTTACACACAAGAAGCCTTTTATGAAGAATACCATATATGCCAACTCAATTATGTGAAAGTTACGACCAAGCTATTTAGATTGTTAAATGGCACAATGTAGAATTCTGCAACAAATCTTAGTTCTGATGATAATTCCTAAGTGAGACTCTGGAGGCATTGGGAAAGTAGAGCCAACCTGTCAACTGTTGCTGAATGCCATATTGCTCATCAGTGTGATATGATGGTTAGGGGTGTCATCAGGTACAACAGCATGTCACTTCTGGATACATCAAAGGCACATGCAACTCTACACAATTATTTATCTTTCAAGATACTACCCACATGTCAACTGAATCTTTACTTCCTGTTGATTTTTTAGCCTTTACATCACTATCTTAAAATTTTCTAGCAAATAAATCACCTCTTCACATATGCAGTCTTTGTATCAGTTTTCATTTACATATTCCTTCATAGCACATTTTCTATGTCAGGCAGTGTATACATATACAGTGAAATCTATTTAAAGCAAAAATACTTAAGATGAAATATCGGTTAACACAAAATAATACAACGGTCCCAACAAATTACTATGCATTTTTTCAACACTTTACACAAAATGAAAATCGATTAACACAAAAAGATTTCCCTTCTGGAAAAAACAAAATCTGGAAGACACCAGCCGGATTGGACTGTCCTATTGGATTATCAAAAGAATTCATTGCAATAGATGAAGATAATGTGTGTACAGTCCAAATTAGTATTAGCCATTTTAGAGTATGTTCAAAGCTTAAAAAACATCACTAATGCCGATTCTGATGATGAAAATGAAATGCATAATGCAGCTCCTGTTCCCACATCATCTGCAATTAGGAACATCATAAGTATGCTCAGTTATTTAGATGCACATTCCAATGGCAAAATGAATAACAAAATGGAAGATAGTGAACAATTTCTTGACAATCTGATGCTAAAAAAAGCAATACAAAGAAAAATATCAGATTATTCTAAAAAAACTTGACAAATGTCTTGTATTTTGAATAATTTTAAAATTGTGTATTAAATTTCTTTAAGTTCTGGTGAATGTTTTTGTTTCAATGATTTTTATTAAATATATGCATGTTAACATATCTATGTAAATAAAATAAACTTTGATAAAATTAATTTTGTTGATATATGGGTGGGTTTTTTTTTGCAATATCCTTTAACCCTCCAAGCGGTCTGCACGTAAAATCCCGTCATTCCAGAGATGCTTTTTCTGCCATCAAGCAAGATTCCCAAAAGCAGTCGAGCCGCATTCATAAAAATATGGCTCAACCACTTTTGAGAACCCCACCTGACGGCAAAAAATACGTGCGGTGCATTTTCGAAGCATCTCCAGAATGGCAAGACTTTACGTGCAGACTGCTTAGAAGGTTAACATGAAATTCTTATGAAAAAATGTTTCAGTCTCTTCAGTTTTATGTTAAGCGATTTTCATTGTAATTGTGTATAAATGTATATGATAAATTAGTAAATAAAGCATCAATATTTGAAATTTTATATAATTGTTCAGATAGTCAAAAATAAAAAGAGAATTAAATTTTAAAAACATACAGAGTAATTCAGTTATAATTCAGACAGCATATCTTAAAATCTAACAAAAAATAAATAAACTTTTAATTATCATTTTAATATATATACAGAAGAAAATAATTTAAATACTTATTTATAAAACTGTACCATTGTGTCATCAAAACTAGCTGCACTGCTTGTAGTATGCCCTAATGATTCTGTAGGACTTCTGGGGTAAAGAGATGTAGCTGAACGTCGTCGACGTGTATGAGTGCAATTGTTAGGTATTTTGTAGGCACAGCGTTTGTGAAAATTTAATCCACACCCTATTTGAGGGAAAAAAGAAACAGAAGATATAACTAAATTTCAAATGATTACCTAAAACAACATCACTTTTAATCATTATATAATCCTTCTTTAACCAACAAAATACAGCAGTATTAATAAAAGATTAATCTTTTGGATTTTAACTTCTAAACATCTTCTTTCAGGAAACCAAACTGAGATTTTGAAAAAAGTAATTGGTTATTTTCAGATAAATCTTTTAGATACACTTTTTGAAGAATAAATAAAATCATTGAAGGAACAAACATTTAATTTATAACCAGACACAACTGTGTGATTATACCATATGAGTAAAATGAAAATTTTGATGAAATATATGATTATAATGCCAAGCAATGAAACAGTGTAATTAATAACTACCTTCACATTTGAGACCTTGTCTTACAAGGCCAAAGAGCATTTCTCCACAAAAATCACAAAATGTTGGAGTTTTATATGAATGGACAGTAAGGGCATGAGGCATAATCTGAATGTCTTCAGATGGATCTTTACCTGTAAGCAACAAAATATTTAATCCAAATCAAACATGCTTCAAAGCAGTATACTTATGAGCATCAACTAATTTGTACTGGAATTTTAAATCAGCAGAAACAGTATTATCCAGATAATACCAGATATATTTTCTTTATTCATCAAATAATCATTATAGAAAGAAAATTACAAAAATGCTGCATAAAATAAAAACTGTGAATAATTTTAATAGTTGTATTTGAATTTTTAGTTTTCAAAAATAAACAATATAAAAAATTTAATGCAATTCCTACTTAGGTCAACAAAGAAAAATTTTATTTAAGTTACTTTTTATTAAATAGTTACAATTAATATAAATATGTAAATACATATGACGGAATCACAATATTAAGTGGCAAACTAGAAAGTGATTATCCTTGCAATTTTCCATTTTCCTTTCTATATATGGTGTTGAACTATTTTTTGTTTGTTTTTTATTATTTATTAATTAATTAAATTTAATTATTCTAATAAAATAGTATAGTAAAAAGAAATCACATTCTCAGAAATTAGACCATTCCAGGTGGGATTCAAACCAACAACTTTTGGAATAGAAGTCCATTGCGCTGTAGGGACACAACAAACGATTTTTCTTTCTATATATGCTGTTGGACAATTACTTTTATTTGTTACTATTTATTTATTTTTTAATTTAATTAATGAATTAAGGTTTGAAAAAACTGTATTAACAAGTGTCATCCACTACAAGTTTAAAAAAATTTATTTGAACTTGATTAGATGAACAGAAAGTATTTTATTAATGATTGAAAATTTGAACAAGATAAATATATAAATAAATATATATAAGGAGAGTGTGAACTAATGGAAGAAATTGAAAAATGAGGCTACATGTATGAAACTAATGATTCTATGTTTTAGAAAACTTAAAAGCCAGTTGTTAAGTTTTTTTTTTACTAAAACTAAAAAACTGCCTTCAAAACTATTTTTGTAAAAAATAGGAAAATTGATAGATTTGTATATTTGATTGTCTATAATAAGATAAATAAAAAATTTAGACTATTTCAAAAATTAATCTTTTGAATTCATGGAAGATTAAAAAAAAATTAAATACATTATGTTCAAAATACATATCAAGTAAGTCTATAAAAGTACTTAAATAATACTGAGTGAACATTTTATCCTTTAGAATACCTTTACCACTTAGCTGTTTAACCATTACTATCACAAAGTTAATGACACCAAATGGAAAAATCATCATCACTGGTATGTTTAAATTTCCAATAAAAATGAATAGACATATTCCATTATACATTAAAATAAATTTTATTACATTTTTATTTCCTGGATGGTATACAATTACAAAACTAAGATGCTGAGGTACACCTATTTGATATTTCTGAGTAAAAATGTTAATTGAAATTTGCAAATGATTGAATGAAGTAATTACTTCTTAAATCAAAATTACCTAATGAACAGCAAATGCCAATAGCATGCAATAATGATATAATTTTTTATACTGATTAAATAAACACCACAAATTTAGTTGTATGGTTGTGATAAACTACTCTTTAGGGCAGCCAACATGTAAAACTGAAAAACCTCATCTTAAACAAGATGGAAACTGATTTCTCCATTTTTATAAAATCTCAATCTACCAACTTAGGGAAAGTAGTTAACTGGCTTCCCTAAAAAAACCAGTAAATTAGGTTTCTCCAAACTGGTTTTACATCATACATGAGATTACAGAATTAATAATATACAAACCTGAAACTACGATTTCTACCAAAGTACCCTCTGAAACTTCTGAAGCAACATTGATAGGGTGTAAAATGTTTGTTGTGGTATAATCATGTCGAAACAAAATCAATCTTTCTGTTAATCTGTTTAAATTATGCTCAGGAAACTATAAAAACAAAGTAATATTAGCATATACAAAAAATGAATATATATTTTTTAAGAAAATAGAAAATTTGAGCAAAATAAAAATATATTGTACATATATATATATGTAATACATATAACAAATACCGTAGAAACCGTTAGATAAGCTCCAATCCTTATGAATTAAGCAATGTTTAGCTTTTTTAAGAGGTATTTATGACTTTTAGATTATTAAATTTTTTCTGCTTGTTTTTTTAAATAAAATGTTTAAGAATTCATTATTGTACAAATTCTAATACATCTTTGCATTACCTATACTCAAATTACACAGTGAGGTTATAGATTCATGACAATCAGGAACAGGGTTGCATGGTGTTATACATAATTTGTTATATTATATATTGCAATATAATTGAAAGATATTAAGAATAAAATACATACAAGAATTATCCCAAAATATAATATGTAACAAAATAAGAATTCAAAAGATTTGAGAAATTAAAGAGCTAGAGGAAGTCTGAATTAAAAAACCCTTAAGTAAGAGAACCCTTTGTGAAGCATTTTCTGCAACTAGAATGTTTAAGAAAATTTACAGTCACCTGAAATAAGAATTTAAAATATTTTTTAAAAAGTGGAAAAAGATACCTTTTTGTCAACGAAATTGCAAGCAAGATCTTTTAGACTTTTTAGATTTAGGTCACCAACATCAACAGTGATAGAATCCCTGGCTAAACCTGCTTGCATCATAAAAGTGACTTCATCTGGCAAATTCAGAATGGGAGGCTCCATACTTGAGCCTACAGATATAAATACATATGCATTTGTCAACATTAATCAAAAGAAAAGAAAATTATATTACAATATACACATAACAAATGATAAAAAATACATAAAAAGTAGGCATAAACAATATAAATAAAAAAAATTTAAAACTCAATTCCTACTTAGGTCAACAATTTTTTTTTTATTTTAGTTACTTTTTAATAAATAATTACAATTAGTATAAATATGTGTATACATATGATAGAATCACAATATTAAGTGGCAAAACAACTTTTAAATTAACATTAAAAACTTTTCAACCACATTAAATTTGTAATACATTTTTTAATAAAAATTGAATATAACAGGTAAGAATTTATCAAAAAACCAGTGCAAAAGAAATGCTAACATCTAACTAGCATATGATTATTCAGTTTAAATTAAACCTTCATCACAAATTTAACAAAAGCTGTTTTATCCAATGGTGCTGCCATCTAGAGGAAGATTATCAACTGAAATATATCTCTTAAACTAAAATTAATAAATTAAATTTAATTCATGAATTAAATTTGAAAAAACTGTACACCAAGTGTTATCCAATACAAGTTTTTAAAAATGTATTTGAACTTGAATGGATGAATAAAAGGTATTTTATTAAAGATTGAAAATTTGAACAAGATATATAAATATATATAGGAAGAGTGTGAAAGAATAATAGGAATTGAAAAACAGCATAGATCTTGCACTCTGTAATTTGTTAGTAAATATCTGTAATATTCAATGAATCTTCATTCTACAGTAAAAATTACTACTAAGCTTTCACTGCACTAAAAAAACTGAAATTAACAGAAAAGAATTTTAAAAAAGAAGTTCTAGTCTTCAAAAATATGGCTACGTATGTACATCAATAAAATTTTATTGTTAAATATTTTTTATACATAATGCAAATAAATATATCATTATGTAAACTTGGCACATTGTAAGATCACAAATATTTAACATGAAATTAGCTATACAAAATTATACATATAAACTAAAAATGTATAATTATTTAAATCTGATAACAATAACCTTAATATGTTTTGTTTTGGATATAAGAAACATGGTTCCTTTTATGCATATATCAAACTTTTTCCTACTACAGTTAAAAGAATTTACTAATCAAATTTCATATCTAAAATAAAGGTTCCATAATTAAGAAAAAATTAAAAATAAAAAGGAATTTTTTCATAAGCTACATACTTTCAGTAGTCACCAAATTCTTCTTTAAAGAAAAGTTAATAAAAACATACCGTAAAATCTGGTATATAATGCGCATCTATATTTTCCAGCTGTGTTTTTTTAATTTTTAGTTATACTCGCCATATAATGTGCACTCCCTTTTTTGCAAAGAAACCCAATATGTATGTATGCAATACTCCTAAGTCTTGAAGTTATTTATTCGAGGTACTATCACAGACTTTTGAAAAAATAGTATATTTCTAGAACTACAACTCTCCAAGTTCTTTTAAATAAACAGTACTTCAATATATGTAGAAATCTAATTTTTTTTTATGCTCATCTTTTTTTTAATTTTTAAAGCTTTCATTTTCATACCTGGCATATAATGTACATCCGTTAATTTTGATCTTATTTTTTGTGTTAAAAGTGTGTGTCATATAGCAGATTTTATGGTAAGTCTTAAGCAATAAGCATGACACTTTCAACAAAAACCAGGTGGTTTATAATTGAATTCATTAATAGTGTATTTTGTGCTTATATATTGTAGAAAATTGGAAAAACAATTTTTTTACAATAGATTAAATACATAACAGCACAGCAAACCATCACTGCTCTAAGAAAAATTGCATCATGTAAAATAATATACAATGGGAAAGATATAAACTAAATAACTTAATGATAATAAATATAATAAAAGAGGGATACTATGAAGATTAAACCATGGAATATTACACTACAACAAACAAATTAAAATACTGGCAATTTTTAAAATAATCCAAATTTTTTATTTGATTGCACCAACTTTTAAGCCAAAAATATTTTCTAATGTATATAGTTAGGATCATTAAACACTTAGTTTTTTTATTTCTAAAATAATAATGAGAAAGCATTTTACAATAATGAACTTATTTTTGAAGAAATTTGCAGAAAATATTTTTAAAACTTTTTCCCTATGGTAAGAGTATCTAGATTTTATATTCAATATAAAAAAATTTAACAAAAATTTCAAACAAAATTAATATATTTTACCAGTAATTAAATTTAAGTATGAATATGCTAATATATGCTTAATATTACAGGTTATTAAAAAAATGTATCTTTAAATTTACTTGTAGGCTTAAAATTAGAAAATGACATTAAAATTCACATTAATTTTAATATAAAATTACTTTTTTAAAAGCAGAAAATATATAGAGTGTATTTCTGAACAATGCTTTTTTTCTTATTTACCTTGTATATTTTTTTTATGGGCAAGATATAAAAATAAATAGATATTAATTTACAATAAATGATATGATTACTTTTTTTTTAATAATATACAAAAATTATGAATTTAAAATGTGTTTATGTAGTTTAAAAAGTATGCTGAAAGAAGAATATCTATTTAACAAATTTTCCATATAACGAACAACTTCATTAAATAGAGGCGAGACTGTATTTACATTATATACCAGTATTGCATATATAAACACAACATCTTCTAAAACTTTAGCATGTTTAAATATATCACATTTAAGAGTAAACTATTTTCCAATGTGTTACTTTAAAAATATCTAACATAAAACAAAACATAAAATTCCTTCATTAAATTTATAATTAAATTTTAACTTTAAATCACAATTTTGATCCCCAAGCCAAAATTTTGTTTCAAAAAATAATTTTTAAAACATTATTTAATCAAATCTTTAGTACATTTCCCTCACTATAATAGCTATGAAAGATACAAAATCCCATTCATAGTCACATACCAATCCGCAGCCCTATTAGAGGGGGGGGGGGAAACATTCATAGTCACGCAAAAGTATTTTTTACTTTCAAAATTCTACAAATGCAAAAAGCGTTTAAATGAAATTTTCATATCCTCCTCATTTATTACAATACTTTACTATAAAACTTAATTCTAAACTTTAAATGATTCCTCGATCATGTTTAATTTATATTTCAGGAATTAAAATCACGATAAAAATTTCACTACACAAGTTTCAAAAATTAAAACGTATGAAAGTCTAAAAGGGAGAAAAACTTTAATTCTTGACTAAAATAAATGTATAATAATTTTTTAAGGAAAAAATACAGCTTCAGCCACAAATTATTTTAAATATTTTTAAAATTTTCTTTCAAGTTTGTAGTGAGAGAAAACACTTCTTCCCTCTGCAATAATCCAAAAAAAGCTAATTAATATTAAATTAATTTAAAAAATATATTGTACTGTTCTATTAATATTTCTGTAACAAAAACAGTGTAATTTCTTTCAAGGATAATAAAAATGTTACAAAAGAATGACAAATTATTACTAATATATATTTTTTTTAAAAAAAAATCTTAAATAGTTTAATAGATTTTGTGATACTGCACACCACGATTAATAATTCAAAACAAATAGTGTTAAAAATAAAAAAATAAAAAAATTTAAAACTTGTATTTTATAATTGTAAATTATACATTTAAATACATCTTTTGATACATTTTATGTATATATAATTATACAATTATACATAAATTTACAATGAGTATCAAAAACAATTTTTATATTAAAACAATTAGTCACACACACACAACATATCACATTAAAAATTAATTCCATTAAATTACACACACACAAAAAAAATCTGTAGCATTTAAAATGACCAAAAATTTTCAAAAATATACATATACATCCAAAAATGTTTATAAATTTTTTAAAAAAACCCTAATAAAAAGTTAACGAATAAGTTATAATTATGAATTAAGTAGTAATTTATAATTATGTATCATAACTTATTAATAATTATATGTAAAGATGCAGAATTTTTCACAAAAAACATTCATACATTTCACATTCAAAATTAATTCCATTAAAATACAAGTCCATCCATCCAAATTAATTCCATTAAAATACAAGCATTTAAATTGACTACAAATTTTAAAAAATATACATATACATTCAAAAATATCTGTAAATTTAAAAGAAAAAAAACAATTATTAGTTTAAAAATAATTATTAAATTATAAATTATAATTATGAATAATTTTTTTAATAATTGCAAGTAAACATGCAGAATTGTTCACAAAAAGAGATTTAATATTTCTCTGAATTTACTATATTTCATCAGAATTCTGCAATATATTAATTCAAAGTGAATCTTACCATAACAAGAATTTGATAAAATTCCTAAACATTGCCATGATTAAAGCTAAGTATCTCAAAATTCAAAACAGACAGAATACAAGCTTTTTTAACAAGAAGAAAGACATATTACAACAAGTTATTTTCAGGAAATATCAGTGTGTGAAAGGGAAAGGATGGAAACAGGTTGAAAAGATTGTCTTGCAAGAAGGGAGATGTGACCTACAGAGATATATGTGTCATGGTCCAAAGCTTCAGAAAGAAAAATGACTCAATTTGATGCACTGCAATCAAAAATTATTTATCCCAGATTAGTACCAAGAAATATCAGGTACAGCAACAACCATTCAATGCTTGACTGAACACAAAACTTGTTCACAAGAGGCTCCCAGGACCATTGAATAACATGGATATAAATCAACAGCAGAAAAGATATTACCAATGCAAGAACGAACACACAGCTTTAGATTTTTATTTATTTATTTATTGCTTAGAGGTCAGATTCTTTCACTTACCACTGTTAAGAAATGACAGTTGTTAGAAAAACTTATAGATGTGATAGTTGAAATTTTTGGAATGAGCAAAATTTCATGCTGATGCAAACCTAAAAAATAAAATTCTCACCATTAATATATATATATATATATATAAATACATTTACATACACAACAATTTTTCCCCATACATATATAAATACAGTTAAGAGTTAATATTCTAGTAAAAGAGTCAAGTTTTCAGAAAGATACAAAAATAAATGTCTTTTTAACTATTATGCTTATATTTTTTCCACAAAATCTTCACACAAATAAGTTTATTCTTTTAATTATTTTTAAGTATATCATATTTTTAATACGCTCGTAATATACTTTTAAAAATACAAAAAACCTCTCACATGCTCATGTATCAATGTTTTAAAATTAAAGAAAATTATAAATTAGATTTTCGTTAATTCAACTAATTTATAGATACTAAGCATTCATTTACACTTTAGCTTCTTATTTTGATCAAAAAAAATTTCACTTAATTCATTGGGCTAAATATACATATTATTTATCATAGTATGACACTTAAGCATACTTCTTGTGATTAATAAAATATTTACACAATACAGAAATAAAACATAGTAAGTTAAGGAATAAATAAAATTTGATTGTCTCATATATATATATTACTGAAGTTCAAGTTTTGAAGACATTGAAAAAATTTTTAGTAACAATTATTAAAAGTTTAGATTGAATAAATATACACATCTTAAATTGTATTTAAAAAAATAAGATTACCATTTTAAGCCGGAAATATTTAATAGATTTATGCTCAAGCAACAGTATCATAGCTAAAAAAATTAAAGTCATTTTAATAAAACAGAAAAAAATGACAATTTAATATGTTTATTTTTTAAGGATAAATTTGTATTTAATCACAAAAACAAAATTTATTCACCCAGCTCTTTAAAAAAATCTATATTAATAATCTATATGAATAAATCTAGAAGCGTAATGACCCAACGTATAAATAATTAAAAGAAGAATGCAATTTGAAAGAAAATGCTTTTCTTAAATGTAATTTTAAGAACTTGGTTGTATCTGATTTTTTTATAAACAAGTTTGTTCTTTCAGTTTTTCATTTTCCTTTTTATTTTACTGACCTCCAGAAAGAATTCATAGAAGAATTCTGAATATAACTCTTTTTTTAGTAAAGATTTTAAATATTGGATTTTATAGCCATTCTCACTATTTACAATGTCAATGTAAAAATGTCATGTGTTGTCATCAATGTCAATGTTCAAGATAATTCGCTAGTTGGCAATCCTAATCTCACATGTGTCGTAAGCACTGCATTCACGACTATGTTTTTTGTTTCATATAATATTGCCAATACAGTTATTATAACACATAAGTACCCAATTTTCTATAGTGGTATTCACACACAAGTAGTTTTTTGTCAAACTTTTACCATCTTTAAAAGAACAATTGAAATAAATAATGCTACAGGAAATCATTTCACTTCACACATGACATGTTTAAACTCCACACATTCTCTCTTTAAGATTCTCTTTTTGTTATTTATAGTTCCTAAATTCATTTAGAAAATACTTTAAAACATTATTAATTATTCATTAAGATTATCTATACTTTGGAAGTTCCCTAAAAAGTAGATGAAAAAAAGTAATGAGAGAAAAAACTGACAAAAATGACATTGCATTAACAAATATATAAATTAATATACAGTTCAATATTAAATTATCAATTGTCTTTGACACAGAAGAGGACTAAAAAACTTGTATTGATTCTAAAATTTTGATAAATAACATGAAAAAAATTGAACTGTAATTGACTTAGAAATACAGGACTCAAAGGAAATTATATATATATATATATTCAGAATTTTAGATTTTCAATATATATATATATATATATATTGAAAATCTTAAAATTCATACAATAAAAAAAGTTATTAAGGATCCAAAAATAGTTCTAAAATATAGTAAACAAAATAAAAATACAAGAACTTTAATAACAATAACAAAGTAGTAATAAATAAAAATATTTCTTTGATCAAGGAAACCTGTTCAATGGTTATGACAGATAAGTCTGTAGATAAGTTAGTTAAAAAGTGACATATCTTTAAAAAGTTCTTGTTTTAGTAATTAACTGTGTATTTTTTAGCCATTAATTTATGTTTTGTCACAGGTTTTTTATGCAAAATAGTTCAATTTTGTACACAGTGGAATAATTAAGTTTACATCTAATATGAGCACTAACACACAAAGTTTCATATCATAATTTCTCATTTTTTGATATGATTAAAAATAAAAATTTCTTATTTATTCAAGGTTTTAATGAAATAACGATAAAAACGATATCCAATTTGCTATGAAGTGCAATCAGATTTTGTCTTTAGAGGTGATATATTATGAATTTTACATAATTATATTTTAAATGGATTAAGTCAGGGTTGGATAATTCGTTTTGGCTCATGGGCTACATTGTGAGAGCAGAGAATACCAGAGGGCTGCACCTTCTTAAAATGTGCGATTGCATTCATTATAAAAAAATAATAAATATGTTAAATAATTAATAGCAGTATTATTCAATTTATTCACTTTGCTTATTATCTATAACTGCAAGCATATTTAATTTTAGAATCAGTTTAATGAGACAAATGTACCCCATCATGCTTTTCGACATTTTTTTTTAATCAGGAGCTTGTTTAAATTCTCAAGAGAGCCTGAAAGTTTATGACATTTTGCTGTACTTGGATTTATAATAGTATGATTTTTATGTAAAAAAAACTTCTCACAAATATATGTTGACTAAAATATAAAAAACTATTCTTCGCCAAATTTCTTCATACATGGACATTTTTCAGCTGACAAAGGTTTGAAAAAGTCAATGTCATAGCATTAATCATTTTCTTGGCACTGTGATCTGACTGCAAGTCAATAAGTTCAAGATGTGATTCCTCAGGTGCTATACCAATATATGCAGCAATGGAATAACAAAGCAAATTGCACTTAGGGTCAATTTTCTTACAATCTTGAAAATCTTGTGACCTCTGCCTCCAAACCTTGTATACGATCTCTTGGTAGAAACACTTCCAGTTATTTTGTTTTCCTAATAAAGGAATAAGGAAATTCTGTTTCCCTAATATTGAAAAATATAAGACTAATCTTCGATAGTGCATGGGAAAGAAATTTCAGTTCAAAGCAAATTTTTCCAACTGTCTTGGCAGACGGCAAAAAAAATTCTTTGGTGGCCACTATTTGTCCACCCCTGGATTAAATACATGATTTTTTTTATGTCAATACTCATAATGCAACATACAGTTCAGTATTTTTAAACTATTCACTAAAAAGACATTTGTATTTCTTATAAATAACTAATAATCCAAGGTGCAGCATAAGAACCTTTTGTAAACAGCTGATGTGACATGTGAGCACTTCTCACAATGTATACTGTAAATCAAAAGTTTCATGTAACTATTATGACAATTTCAATAAGGAAAAAATTATATGTATTACATAAGAGCAAAATATTCACAACTCAAATTCAAACTCCCTTATCAGTCAAGGTAGTAACAGGCAAGAGTGCAACATTTTTTAAGATATTGTGAGGGAAAGCAATTTTCTAGATAAGCACACTGTGACAGTCTTAAATTCGTAGATATTTTGATACTTGCATATTAAGCCTATACCATTGGCCAACTTTAGCAAATTTCAATAAATTGTTTTTGCATAAGAAAATGCTAAAGAATAAAAATATTACAACAACTACTTGCATAGCTAGCCCTGAGTGAGATCTGTATCAAAATTCCTTGGGGGTACTTTTCTAAGGACTATTAACATTTTATGATTTTTTGCTTACACCTTTTGGGATCCCTGTATCATTGATACAACTGATATAGAGGTATATATGCACCTGGCTACAACTCTTAAAACTTTGGGTAATTAATCATTGGAACAGAGTTAAAACACAAATGCCAAAATTTTCATGTTTTTACTTTTTATTAGAGTACTTATATATTATCGCAACTGTATTGGCAAAATTACATAAAATGAAGCACATGATTACCAATTCAGGGAGTACAACACATGTGAAATAGGTGATGCCAACTTGGCAGGTTATCTTGAAAGTAGGCATTGTTGCAATAATATGCAAGTACCTTTATTGGTAAACAAGCAATCAAGAAAAGACTATACTCCTTTTGACAAAGTTGTTTCAAAATTAAAACATTTATCTTTGAAAATTCAGATTACATTAAAAAAAAGGCATAAACAAAAAACGTATTTAAATGCAAGAAATTGGACATATTGACAAACAGCAATAGGATAGAACTAGAAATCATAAACAGAGTTCCTTGAAGCAATTTCAAAAATTGGTGCATTCTATAATTTTGGAAACTTTCAGCAATATAATTGTAAATAAAAAAAAAAGTAAAAAAACAGAAAAAGGTTATTTTATTATACTGTTCTAGAATACAGAATCATAATTTGGTTTTTAAATTAAAATCATTGCTTTTCTACATATATCACACATTCACAGCTTCCTTATATACTTTTTCATTAACAAGATGTTAAAATTCTGATTTAAATCACCAGTTTTATGTTCTTTATTTTTTAATGTCACATTAAAAATAAATACTTTATTAAGTTTCATGCTTTCTGAGTAATGCAATGAAATTATACTAGTAAAAAATATATTCAATTTGATTTTTCTACTAGCAAAATTTTCATTATTTTATGTGTTTCTTAAAATTCAATATAAAAAAATTGGTACTTACATATTATCGCAACTGTATTAATGATATCAAACGAAACATAGCACATGGTTACTGATTCAGCATATAGTATGCATGCAAAATCGAGATAGCCAACTTGGCGAGTTATCTTGAACGTTGGCATTGTTGCTATAATATGCAAGTGCCAAAAAAATTTTATCTTTAACAAGTTCGCCATTTTTAGATTTTAAATAATTTGACATGACATTCACCAATACTCATTCCTTATAAATTTTACACGATTACAAATATTTTTCATCAACTAACTTATATATTATCATTTTTTTAAAAAATCAATTGTGTGCTTTTAAAACTACAATTTAATTTTAACTTTTCCATCTCTTTCATGCTGCATTTTATTTTCATGTAAGATTATTCTTATTTTTAAGGTACACAATTTTCAGATAAGGAAATAAATTCTGGATAAAAACACAATTTCAATGAGTTTAAATTAAAGAATCAACATAGCATTTATTAATAAAACAAGATTGATTTTATTTAAAATAGAAAATTGTACATTATCGAATATCATGTTAATTCACATATAATTCATTAATATTTGGAACATTTTACATACATCATAAAATTTTGTAGATTTTTTAATATTCAGTAAATAAAAATAGAAGACATGTCAAACAAATATAAAAGAAATTTTAAATAAGAATAATGATTTTAAGAAAGACAGATTTGGCTATCAGTTTGGTTAAAGTGTAGTATAAGGGGGGCACTTGGCACAGTCCTTTTTTTTTGGTAACTAAAAACAGTTACCAAGGTACTTTTTTTGGAATTATTTATTATAGAATGAATTCGATACCTAACCATTACATTTAGATAAAAATCGCCAAATCCGAAGAAAAATCACTAAATCCAATGTGGCCCCCCTATACTACACTTGAGCCCTTAGATAATACTTGAACAATGTCAAAAAACCATTTAATGTTTAAACTTGTCTCATGATTTGAACACAAATATTATCTTACTTTTTTTTAGAACTGTAACAATATTAAATAGTTCAACAAAATAAATTTCTTTAAGAAAACTTTCATTAATTAGATGAATTTCTTAAAAATTTAAAATGCTCACTTTTAATTGAATCACACTACTATTCAATTAAAAATTTATTAACTTTTAATCCATTTTATCATCAAATATTTAGAAAACTTTAAAAAAAATTTTACAATTTTCATTATGTAACACTCATTAGTTATTATTTAATTAGATGTTTGTAGTAAACTGAACAAATTTAATGCGAACAGAAGAATTTTGAACCTTCTAACCCAAGCAAATGTTTTACATTATATTTTATAAAAATAATAAAAATATTTTTAAAAAACATGCAACAAATGTTAAAAAGACAAATGTTTCAGATAAAATAACTGTACAAATTATATTATGGGAGAAAATGGGCAAACTAATGTGACAAACATTAGATTTTTGTCCCCACAGCAATAGAAACACAAAACATCAGTAACTTACAGAAAAGGAATGATCAAAATCGCTAAAAAAAAAAGTACTTACAAGAATTTGTTTAAAAAAAAGTGTGCGCTAACACACTTTTTAATTTGCTTTTTTGTAAATAAGCTGCCTCAAAACTAACAAAAACTTCAAGATACTAATTAATCTTGAATTAAAATGAAGAATATATTCATTTTGAGGTAATATAAATGTAATTAAAAAAACAAGTTATATATTTTAAAGCTTCCTTGCAAAACCGATATGAAATGCTAGTTTCAGAAAGACGGAACCCACCAAAAAATGCAATTATTTTTTATTAACAAAAATTAACTTTTGTGTATACCCATGCCATTTTGACATTTAAAACTACACCTCTTCGTATACAACAAGCACAGGTTTAACGTCAATATTGTGAATCTCTATCTCTGAAGACGTCAGTAGCAAATCGGCGGTGACGTTCCGGAAGTGCTGATTTCCTTTTGCAATGGCAGTGGCAAGACTGTTGCAGTTTTTGTTTCATTCACCGGTGTACGTTGTATAACAGCGCTTGCTCATAAATCCAGGAGCATGCGCAGTGGTGAAAAGAATGTTCGATTCATTTTCTTTGAGTTGCAACCTGTTAACCTTCACAAAAGGAAAGAGGAAACAAGAAAAATATGATTTGGGCCATTTTAATACAGCATTAAATATGAAAAATATTTCAGTTCGAAACTTTCAAAGAACACTTTTCTAAGAGTCTATGTCATGAAAAATTATGTATCAAAGTATTATCATTCTGAACAAAATTTCAAGTTTCAAAATATTTTTAAATTAAAAGATACGTATGCGAAAATTTTTTTTAAAAAATTAAATATACTCTTAGTATTAAAATATACAATTGTGATGAAAATTCTTCAAATGTAAGAGCAACTTCACTTAGAGGGGATAAAGATTTTTTAACATCAAATACATTTTCGCAAAATGAACTTGATGACCGAGGCTTCTTGGCGATATCCTTGAGAAGCAGGGCCGATCCTAGCAGGTGTGTGCAGCGCCCACCTAAAATTCTTTCGATCAAGCAAAATTTTTTGTGAATTTCTCAAAATAAACTTTATAATAAGTTGAATAAATATGCTAAATTTTAAATAGTTATTGAAAAATCAAAATAAGTCCCGATTTCCCGATAGCATAAGATAGTTCGAGAAATATAAGAATGGATTTAAAATTCTGAGGAACATTCCCTCTCATCAGGGGTGTAGCCTGCCTTATCAGGGGGCCAGTATCAATGATACAGGGCCCCCTAGCTACAGGGGCTCCGGACGTGTGTAAGCAAAAAGTCGTAAATTGTTATTAAGGTCATGTTAAGAGTTCCTTTCTACTTTTATAAAATAGTATGTCACTGGCTTCAAGCGATATAAATTTTCCGTGTAAATTCTGAATCTCAGGTCCTACTATAAAAAAGTTTAAAAGTTGGTAAAGCTACTCAAAATAATGAGAAAACAAGGAGTGGTATGTGGTCAGAAAGCAGGAAAAACTTCTCATTCAAAGCGGTTATACAAAAAGATTGTTTGAAGTGAAATACAGATAACACTTGGGATGGGAAAAATACATTCAGAATGTTCTTTGCTTGTAAATAAAAATATCCCCTTCGTCTGTTGATGGATTGACTGTAATAAACGTCGCACTAAGAAGCTACATTAAGGTTTGGCAGTTGGAATTTTTTTCAGAAGTGGTCCAGTGAAAGAGAGAATATTAGATTTTTATTCCGGTTCTCTTTTATTTCTGTAACAACCAAAAGACCGAATGTGCATTCAATCAGCAAGGGATCTGCTTCCCGTTCCGAGAAAGATCTGGCCCATAAGAGCCAGAAATCTTCTGTCCCGCTCCAAGTCTATAGTTAATTATTTTTTTAACGAGTATTCATGAGTTCTCAACGCTGGTCCCATGGGGGAAGAGGGAGGGGACGTTAAAGAAGAATTTCGAGACATCGGACAAAAGTAATGATTTATGATTCACGATCAAGATTTATGACATGCTTAAGGACGAATGAAAAGAATTGGGCAGAAGGACCCTCCGAAAAAAAAGACCCCTTTTCGAAGAAAACTGAGGAAATTTTGCGTCAATTTGACTTCCGAATGAGTCTTTGAGTACATTCATTTATTATTTACCATACTCTTAAAAGGATCCTAACAATAGCGCGAAATTGAAATAAAGCATGGTTATATTTATTTTGATGATTTTGTTTGTCATCATAACGTATCACTATAATTTTGTTTAGTAAAAAAATGAAACAATCTATAATTTCTAAATATTTAATTTAAATTGCTTAAAACGATGAAAAGAATTTTCAAAGAAATAAAGTATGTTAAGTTTACTTATATGTATGTTAAGATACACACAAATTTTTTGTTCTTTTTATTGAGATAACACATGTGAAATAAACTCATAATTTTTCTTATACTCTAAGACTAAAAGAACCATTATTTGTAAGATTGAATTTGAAAAGCACAAATTCTTTTTTTCTTTTTGTATTTGTTGCTATTTTAAGAGTGATTTGCACGATACCTTCTTGATTAAGATCTTCTGCACACAAAGAATTTGAAAGAATATTTAATACAAACTAATAATTAATTATGTGAATAATTAATTATAAAAATACATAAAAATCGTATAATTTCTTTAAAATATTGTATAGCATTCTGTATGCTTCTAATAAAGTTAATCAAAATTCATCTTTAACAATCTAAATAGCAATATTTAAAATCTTTAAAAAAGGCAACTATGAATGTCAGAACTATTGAAGAAATTTCTTATAAAAAGCATTTAATGAAAGGTTTATTTTTACAGAACAATAATAAATGTTGAAAAATATAGGTAATATTTTTTTAGTTGCTCCTAGTAGTATAAAACTATTTAATTACAGTGATAGCAAAATGCATTACAGAAACAAAAATATGATAAATACAATTTATAAAGTAGACAAGAGAGTGAGAGAGAGAGATTTTTCTCTCTCTCTCTCTCAAACAAAACAGAAATGTGAAAAATTGTTCAATAAGTAGTAAGGTTGAATAATCTTGAGTATTTTTAATGTAATTAAGATATACAAATTTAGTTAAAAAAATTTAGATTTCTTTTGTGATATTGTGGCCTTTGTCAAAAAGTTTTGAGTTATCTTAGAAATTTCGAATTATTCTAGAAATGTTTTATTGTTCTGTTTAGTCTCAAAGTATTAAGATATTTAAACAAACAAATAAATAAGTATAATAATAATATTAATGTTTTATTAATTTATATTTAGAAATTTTAAAAGGAAACTACAAATTCAGAGTATTGTGATTGCGTAAATAGTTTTTTTTTTTAAAAAAACTTTAGAATTTTTGAAAGCTTACTTTTGGTGGAGATATTTTAATAATTTTGAATAAGTAATCTGGAAGCCAAGCTACGTTTTGTTCTAGAAATGAAACTAATATGCTTAAACAAACAATTAAACAAAGTATATTTGTATTAAATCAGAAATTTCATAATTCAGTCAAAAAATTTGAAAAAAAAAATTAAATGTAATTTTTTGAGAGTTTGAAAAAAAAATTAAAAAGCTTAAGATTATTATTTTAATCTTCTAAATATTTCATGGAAAACATTTACAGTTTCCTATAATAAATAGAAAACTAAAGAGTTTGAAAATTTAGATTCGATTAAAAAAGAATTTAGTTATTTTTTAATCCAAAATATATAACTTTATTTTCAAGCATTCACAGAAATTCCTTCCACACTGCTACAGAGAAATAAATTATATGACTCGAAATAGGAAATCGTCCTTCGAGAAGACCCGAGGCTTTGTGTAAGCATCGAAGTTGAAAAAGAAATGGTCTCGACTTTCCCTAATGTAGAGATACTTTCAAAAATATTTTTAACTATACCGATATAGAACGCATCGGGTTAGAGATCTTTCTCAGTTTTAACCCGGCACTTCCCGCGCAGGGTTATGTCATACCCACCGTCTACCTTTTTTCAACGCTCCTTCTAAACCTTTTTTGGAAAATTGATAGTTTCTCGTGAGGTCATATCCTTTGAGGGGCCTTAGCTTGTAGGCGAACTCTAAATATATATTTTTGGTTACCGCCTCTTCGGGTATGTCATACCTTGCGCGTGAATTGCCGTTACAGTTCTGAATGCATGAGCACGTTTTAAATCTTCCTTATACTATGGCGTATTATTGTAGTTATGATGAAGAAATGAGATATTTAAGTAATTTAATAGATACAGTATTTAACAGAGAGATATAGTACAACAGTATTTTCTGATGAAGAAATTCTGTTCAAGAGAGAGATTATGATGAGGATAGAATCAAATGATGAAGAGTATAACAGCAAGTAGGATTCCTCCACTGAAATCGATCCAGATTTAGAAGAGGGATTCACAGTTAAAAATACATGTTTTATATGCATAGACATAAACATTTGGGAAGAACGTGACTTTAAAGTGACATCCACTTTCAGATGAATTTTTGAAAAGAAAAGAAAAAAACCTATTGCTGGAACAATAAGAGAAAATAAAAAAAGAAATTCCAAAATAAGATATAGAAGATATATAGCTTTTTTCAATAAAATAACTTCATTCAAAGATATTTTTCCTGGTTAAAAACAGCCAACTGAGATATTAGAAATTATAGTGAAAAATGATCTTATTCCCTGTTTTCCCAATTTCGCTCTAGCATTAAGAATTTTTTTAACCTAACCTGTTTCTCTGTATAGCTTCCAATGAAAGAAGTTTCAGTAAATTAAAAATCATTAAAAATTACTTGAGAAATAATATAACACAAGAAAGGCTTTCAGATTTAGCCATAGTCTCAATTGAATCCGAAATCTCATAAAAAAACTTATTTAACCGAAACTATTAACAAATTTGCTTCTCAGAAAGCCAGAAAAGTTATTTTATAGTTATAGTAAAATCTGGCGTATAACGTGCCCCTACACATATTCGCCGTATAACGCGCACACCCTTTCTTCTGAAATCATGTGCGCAATGATCTTGTGTTTTGAAGTCCTTTATTCGAATATTATTCCAAACTTTACTAAAAATAGGGTACTTACAGAATTACAACCCTTTAAGTTCATAAGGAATGTTATTTCTTTCACAGAAACAGTATTTCGATATAGTATGTAAAAGTCTGATCTTTTTCTATGCTCATCTTTTTTGTATTTTTAAAGCTCTCATTTTTATACCCGGCGTATAACGCGCAAACGTAAATTTCAGTCTTATTTTTTGAGTTAAAAGTGCGCGTTATACACCGGATTTTACGCGGTATAGTTTATTACTTAGTCTTAGTAGAAGGACTGATTTACCACACGAGATTTGTGCCTTAGATTATTTATTTTTATTAGATTATACATTTTTGGAGTAAATTCTGTTGTTTTGCATTTATAATTATAAAATGTTTATTTTTATTTTAAAGGTTATATTTTTGTTACAGAGAGTTTATTATTTTGTTAAAGCATTTTGTCGCTATTATAACCCATTACCTGTCCAAAAAGTGAAGTTCTGCACTTCAAATTTTATTTGAGTTAGTATTAATGTGTTTTATTTTTTATTCTTATATAAGTAGATGAGTTTTTAACGTCAACGTTAAGTATTAGTCAAAATATGAAAAGTTCTCTAGGGGGGCGGCACATTAGGTGTTTGCACGAGGGCGGCCGATACCCTGGGATCGGCCCTGTTGAGAAGAATCTATCTGAAGTTACCTTTTGTAAGAGGATTCACTCTCTCTGTGTAGTAATACATTCTTCCCTCTTCTGAGTTTCAAAAACACCAAATATTTTTGTCAAAAGTTTCCTATGTCATTGAACCAATTATTCAACACTATCACAAAAAACTTTATTATAATCCTAATATATATTATAAACGCGAAAGTTTGTGAGGATGTTTGTGGTCGTCTTTCCCACAAAAACAACTGAATGGATTTTAGTAATTGTCAAGTAAGTAGGAAAAAATTCTGCCATCTGCAAGCTTTTCTGGCGTGCCACGTCAGCATATATCTTTCATGTATGAAGCAAAAAGTTCCCCTCTGTTTTGTCTACGCCAGGCACCATTGCGTGCTCGATTCTAATTTTTTGCTTTGTAATCACTATTTTTTTATTTCAGAATAAAACTTACTTTTATCGTTTCTGGTATTTAAAGTAGATAAGTTAAGTCTTTCACACTACACTACATCATTTGAACAAATTTGCAACTTTGTTTGTGGCTTGTAGTTAAATTATAACGCTATAGTTTTAATTGAATAGACAGGTATTGCATTTTTTATGTATAAAAATAATAACTGACGTACTGTATTTTTTGGAAGTGTAGAAAATGCGCCTACTAACCCGCGATCACTCGCGCGGAGTGTTCTGTACACCCCAGCAACAAGAAAATCCTCCCAGGATTCTAAAAAAAATGCACAGAACCACGATTTTTTCTGTAGCTGCACATTTTAGGTCATTGAACCTTCAGGCCTGATGCAATCCCTCTTTCTCGAATGATTGGAATGTAATGACCTTCAAAAGTTTATCTGGGAGCTTAGAACTCCCGCGAGAAGTTGAGTATTTGTATACAGTCTGCTTTGAATGTTTGGAAAATGATTAAAATATTATTTTTCTACTTTCTACTATCATTATCTCATTAATTATTAAGTATATTTGTTACTGGTATATACGTTTTACTGGTTTATGAAAAAATATAAAATTATGTGTTTTAAAATAAAAATTTTGTATGTTTAGTTTAAATTAATGTGTTAGTCTCATTTGTATGCAATAAATTTAATAATTTTATTTGTATGATACAAAAAACATCTTGTACTTCATAAATATGTATCATAATGACTTAATTTTATTTTCATAATTAAATACACGTGTTAAAAGTTTGGGGTGTTCTCTACACCCCGCGAGTAACGACGGTAGCAAAAACAGGCGCGAGTGACCGCGGGCTAAGAATTAAGCTGCGCGCGAAAGCGTAAGTCTAATCTTTTCCAAAGCTTTAATATAGCTCGAGCTAAGAAAGTAACTAGATTTAACGAAACGTCTCCACAACTAAATCGTAAATTCTGCATGTTTATGCTGAACGAAAAAAATCGTTTAACATAGTTTATAGGAGTATATTGCAATAGCTACCTATAACTTTTGCAATACCATCAATCATCATATACATCCGTACATCTATCAACACAAAATATAGGATTTATAATACCTATCAGTAAGATCACATCATCAAAAATACTTAGTTTCAGTTTATATACATTACACCAGTGCTTCTCAAACTTTCAATACTGGCGCCCCCCTTTTCAATCACACAATTTTTACTGCGCCCCCCTTATACATTAATAAATTACTGAATGCAATAATAATACACTTTGACGCCAAAGCTACAAAAGGCGATCTTAATTATAAACCGTACAAATTAATAACATAAGTATTAAAT
>BMAV01013505.1:137795-228824 GCA_019973955.1 Trichonephila inaurata madagascariensis | reverse complement strand
ATCTTTATCACCCCGGGAAAACATTGGGTAGTTAATGTTTTATATTAGAGAACCGCAAATCCCAGGGACAAATCATGATACGGGGTTTTAGGGGGGCACCACTAAATTTTGCATCAACACTGGAACTTTCAAGAAATTTATGCACAGTGGGTTCCCCCCAACTGACTGCTGAACAGCTTAATACTGTTGCTGATTTTTTTAACTCTGAAACCCCAAGGAGGAGGGTTTTGTTTCAAATTTTCACCATGATAAACATGGTTTTAAAAACCTGGTTTAAAAGGGCAGCCTCAGCTACTTAAAAGATAGAATTTAAACCCCTAATGTCGAAAGGGAAAAAAGTCCAATAATTTTGGGGAAAATTTTTTGAGTTGTGTATAACTACTTTTTTGATTTTGAGTTAAAAAAAATCGTTACCGTTCCAATATTGGGGATTTTGTCCTTATATATATATATATATATATATATATATATATATATATAAAAAATTATATATATATATATATATTTTTTTAAAAATTTTAAAATTCAGCCATAAACAAAAATATGGCTTAAGAGAATAAGGAGGATTTTTTTTAAAAAGCACCATCGTATTAGATGAAATGAATGCTCAGTGATTTGGTAAAATATGTGGAACGATCAGAATTAACCCAATGAGGACCATTGAGTTTATAGTATTGTCAACTCCCCTGCAAAACTAAGGTTTTGGGGCCAAATTTTAAATTTTTTTCCCAGCACAAAAAGTTCCCAAAACACTCAACATTACTAAACAAAGAAATTCACCTGGTACAGTTCCACCGATTACTTATAACAAAATGAGTTTGGATTGCAATGGTAAATTAGACGTGGGATGTACGAGTGTAGTATTTATTATCTGTTCATACAATTATGGTTCTGTCTTTGTACGACTATTGTATTTTTGAGCAATATGTTATATGCAAAATACTTATTGCGACGATCTTGTAAGGATCAACCTCTCCCTTTCAGGTTTTTAGATATTTTTTTGGCCCTTTCCCTTATTTTAATGTAAAAAAAATATTATATTTTTAAAATTTGTAGTCATTTCTTCTTTTTTAAAAAAGAAACATTTTTGAACATTTTCGAAATAGTTAAATTTTTATAAATTATTTAAATATAAATGAAAAAAATTATAAGGTGGACTTTAAACTAATTTAAAAAGACAAAAAAAATGTTTTTTTAAATCTTTTTAAACTTTAAAATAACAGAATAACTCTAATTGCAGATTGGGGATTTTTTAAATTCCTTATATTTAAACACCCTTTTTTTTTAAAACTTCACGTTTTTCAAAAAATTATGGGTTTAGAGGTATAAGATTGCTATTGAATTTCATCCTTTTTGAAAATAAAATACAAACAATGGAAAGAGTAAGAAAAAAATGTGCAGAAATTTTTTTAAATTTTAAAAATCGTAGACGTTTCAAAAGTTACTAATTGCAATCATCTCTTGACAAAATATACAAATCGACACTCATTTTTTTTTTAAATTTTAAAGCATTTGCAATAAAAGGGTTTTCATGAAAAAGGGGTTTATGTGATGAAACAAAAAAAAAATTTTTTTTCCAAAAAAACCCTTTTCATTGTCAAAAATCTTTATACGGGAAAAGATTTTATATAGAAAATGTTACCATCCCATTTATTAAACACTCATTGTACGAAATAAGATATAGGTTAAGCAAAGTATATATCAAATTAATATATCAAATCCCATATCCGAATGAATCCTTAACAGTTTGGTGCTGTAGCTCTAAATACCTCTAAGTATTCCTGCTTGAAATTATATTCAGGAAATTCAAACTCAAAAGCAAATTTTGATCAGTGTATATACGCCATATCAGATATTAACCTGTTTAATTCTATATATAGTAGACGTGATACACTCCCCATGAAAATATGAGTAAAAACCTGCATTGGTTTAAAAATTGCTTATCCCCAGTGTTAAAATTTAATTGTATAAATTCTAAACTAAAAAAAACTGATTAAGGGTAAATATCTTTCCAAATGTGACTTTGGTGGATTGATACATAAGAAGATAAGAAGTAAGAATATAAATCATAAGAGATAAAAAAACAAATTTATTAAGAGCAATGAGAATAAAAAATATTAGAAATAGAGTAAAGTAAATTTTAAACAAATGACTTGATAGTGAAAACAGTTTCGAGTTTTAACGAATAAATAAGAAAATATAACCAATTCAATGCACCAATCAGATTATAAAAGTGTTCAAATTCTACAAGAAATAAAATTTCTTTTCCTTAATATAAGTATACTGATTTAAAGATGCTCTATAAATTCATCAGAATTCACAATATATATCGGGGGAAGGTAGGTAAGATTTAAGTGAACATTGAAATAAAAAGTATATAATAACATAATTCATCTTATTTCTACGTAAATAAAAGTTTAATTTAAAGCAAATAATGCGTGTGCTGACTCAGTTGCATCATACTTCTTTCATGGAAAGTAATACATCAATCCATATAGAAAAAAGCACATAGATGAAATCGAGGAGGCATAATCAGTAGGCAAATAATTAATATTTTCTTACTCTATGGAAACTACTTCATACAGATCACGCAGTGTCTGTGCTTTGAGTGGTATCTCTTTAGGCGGACAAACAGACCTCCATGTAGTTTTCCTTTTAAATGTTAATACTCACATCTATATAGATGTCTTCTGGATGTCTACGTGTGTCATTGTGAAGGAGCAACAGATCACGCTTTAGCAGCAAGAAAACAATGCGAGACCACACAGGGGTCGCATTGTAGATGCTTATTTTAATCAGAAAACAATTCAGAGTATGCAGTGACCAGCTCGATCACCGGATCTCAACCCTAACGAGCATGTTTAGGGCTCTAGGACAAATTGTAGTTGCTCTCAATACCACTCCTAGGACCAAAGCCTCGCTTTTAACTGTCTTGAAGAGCAGTGGCTTGAACTTCCTACATAATTAAGAGCACCATACATTGCTGCATGTCCTGTATTGTTTATCGTATGATCATACAACTTAACTCAGTGGCACAACAGCCCTTTAGGAAAAAGGCCAAACTTTTCCCTACCTTATACGTGACATTTAGCCCTGAGGAGCATGAGCAGAAAATTCCCCCGGGGGTTTTTACGCGAAACTACCAGTGGCCCCCAAGCAAGTTTGGTACCATTTTATCGCCCCCCTTGGGATGAAAGGCTGGAGGGGATTTTACCCAGCCTGGTGTTTGATACTGAACCTGTGGTGTCTACCTACCCCCTTGGCAATTGCTTTTGGGGGGAGATCAAAAACCTATAGGAAACGTATTTTTCCTATACCAAAGTGAAAACCCCCTGACTTGTTTTATTGTATTCATTTGCTAATTTCAAGAACACCATACGCTTCTGGGGGATTTCGTTTACTTACTTTATACCTTTTTAGTTTTTGTAATCTATATAAATTTTAAATTTAAAATTTCCCTAAGCATAACTTTTGAATTTTCGTCTTTTTTGGTGATTTTTTCCTTAATTTATGAAAAACCAGTGTACGTAAACCAGTTAATTTTTTTTATAATAAAAAAGCATCAATAAGAAAATGTTTATTCATATTTTGGTCTAATTCGGTTTTTATATATCTTTTTTAAACCCTTTTTAAAATGTTTTTTTGCTGGGAATTGGATGGGTTGGGGGAAACGTTTTTTTCACTCGCCCGTTTTTTCCGTAAAACCGTAAATTACGATTTTATATTCAAATACAAAGAATACATTTAAATTATGTTGTGTGTATGTTTTCAAGAAAAAAAGGGATCAATTGATATTTTTTGATTTAACTTTCATAAATTATTTAAGTAAAAAAAAAAAATGACCTGTACATAATTCAACAGAAATCGTTGTTTCAAATTTTTTGTGCATTACTAAAACATATATCTTAATATAAAAATGCCATCAGCGAATTAGGGGTATCGAATAAAAGGGATTTTTTTAAAAAACCAGACATGCAAATAAAGCATAAACGAATTACTTAACATTCAAATTTCCTCTTGGCTGGAGAAATAAATGCTTTAAAATAATTGATAATAAAAGGAACAAGATTTGAGTTAGGATTTGGGCCCCTCAGATTTTTTATGTTATTGAAAATTTCATATGTGCGTAAAAACAAGAGTTAAATTAGTTAAATTAAATATATATTGATCAGAGAAAAAAGAAAACAATATACATACCCCTTTTTACTTTTTAATTTATTTCGTTTTAAAACTTCTGAATTGAATGGTTAAAATTTTTATTCCCTTACTCTTCCATTTCCATTCCCTTTTTTCTTAAGATCTCTTTATTTTGATAGTACATTTACGGAGGAAATCTTAAAAAGTTGAAAAGAAGAAAAATTTTAGTTTAAAATTAGGGGGATTTATCGCTAGAGGGAAAAGGCATAAGCAATTGAAATGTAAATATTAGAGAACAATAATTTAAAAAAAAAAAAAATTCTATATACTGACAATTTTTATGTAATTTTTCTAGAGAATGTTATATGTAACATCTTCAAATTCTGTGTGTATATTATTTAGACTTTTATATTTATAACTGGAACTGAGTAGCATAACAGCCCATGAAGGCCAAAGCCTACTGTACCCATCTCAGTATGCGTAAATATTGGGCACTGAGATTCATGAACGGATGTCCCGATCAGATGGTCAGTCTGAAGTGAAACTCCCAGTATTTTGATCCCAAGCAAGCTCGGAACTCATTTATCGACCCACTGAACGGATGAAAGGCTGAGTCAAACTAGCCCTGCCCGAGGATAGAACCCTAGACCTATGGTGTGAAAGCGTGATACGCTACCAGTCTGCCATTATGTCATTTCCTTTATATTTTTACTGAAGACGAAACAAAACAATACATTTTTAAAATATATTGATTAGTTTTTTTTCAAAAATATAATTTTACTGAGTATCATTATGAATTTTTGGTTGCTATATCTGATCTCTAGCCAAATATTTTCAGAATATCTCAAAACGCTCACTTCAGTATATAGTTACATATCCGTAATATGCAGTAAAAATTGTGGGTGCATTCATTCAGTAGACTCTGAGGAAAAAGTATACGCAGTTTTAAAAAACATCATTTTAAAGAAAGATGCACTTTTTTTATGAAAATGCTGCTTCATCACAAAAATTACGATTACAACCTGTATTTACCCGATTTTCTTAAACATTAGCTTCTTCTCAATTTCTTTTCAAACATTTTATTGGTCAAAATAATTTGAATTTTAATTCAAATTTAGTTTAAATTTGGTGTCAAATCTTCCATGTACATCCGAAAAATTTCTAACTAGCTTCTCATGTTCTTCGGACAGGTAAATAATGTTATAAAACGTGTCGCATTATAAAGCAACACGAGGGCTACTGTCGATTTTCGTCGTAATTTTACGGTGAAGTAACGAAGAAGACACCCTTATGTTTTGTTGAATAAAAGTTACTATGTAAATAATGGTCCTTTTAAAATAACTTTACAGAAACATATATTTATTTTTTTAAATTTATTTATTGAATTTAAGATGGATTTAATATTGCACATTAAAACATACTCCTCATTCATAATAATAGTACTTTTCCACAGATTTATATATATCTCTTAAAATTATCCAACAAGTTTTCCTATTATTAACATAAATGACGAAAACATAGAATTAATTCCTTTTGTACAGTTCATTGATTCATTTAGCAATAATTTTTAAACTACACCAATATTTTTTTTCCCGAATGTCTTCACATATCATATTACAAAAGAGACATACTATATTTTAATTCAATAAGAGGATATCACTCAAAGCTTCAAAAAAGTGATTAAAATAACTCAAATATGGAATAATGAGTTTCATATAAGTAAAATTTTTAAAAACGATGAAAATGGAAGCTTCTGTGAATATCGCAGCCCTACGTCACCCAACTAATAAGAGATTATCGAATTATTGGAAAATAACTTGTATGTAATTGGTTTTTTAAAAGAGGTTTCAAATAATTGGTGAACATTTATATCTTGTATAAACTGTTCCATACATTTCTAAAAATTTTAAACCCACAAACATTGCAGAAACCAATCCGTTCCATCATATGCTATATATTACATTGGATGCGTTGTGATTGATTGTAAAGGTTAAGAAGGCATTGGAATCGCCCAATATTACTGGCGATATTTTTCTCAACGACTGACTTTTGCATTTTGTGTTTGTTCTATTGTATGTGGGTTTTGACATTGGTTCTTTAGATACGTATTCGTTAATTTACTTCACGGACAATTAGCAAAATTTTAAATCAAGAATAATATGATAAAATTATTATTTAAAACAAATTATCTACAACATAAATACTCGAAGACATTTCATAATTCAATAAAGAAACTAATAATTTACTCAGAACTCGTGTTCAGTTCATTAAAAAAGTTTTTGAATTCAATATTTAGAAATTACAAAATTTGAAAAAGAGTTATACCTTTTACTGATTTTATTTACAGTATATACTAGTATAATACGCGCGCACCGGCTTATAATGCGCACCTATACTTTCGAAATTCGTTTTCTTTTTAATTTTTTTCCTTTTTAGGTATATTTACCATATAACACGCATGCTCTTTCTTTCTCAAAGAAATTTGAAATATCCATGTCGAATGATACCATTGTTTGAACCCATAAATCTATGCCTTATACGAGGCTTTTGAATAATGTTATGCTTCTATAACTAACGCATTTTAGCGAAAATAGACGAAGAAGGTAAAAAAATCATTTGCAAAAGGAGGTAAAATGCGTAACGCCTGTCTCGGAACACTTTGTGAGTGATTAATAAATGCTTGGAAGCAGAAATTAAACCTGACAAATTCAAAACTTAATTGAAATTTCTGTATATCTGAAAATTTGAAAGGAATGGTATATGATTATTTATTTGAGGATCAGAGTAACAGTTATGATGAAGATGAAACAGAATTCAATTATCTGTCTGACAAACATGTCGAAATTTAAATAACTAAAGCCCTTTAGCGAAAATAGACGAAGAAGTAAAAAAATCATTTACAAAAGGAGGTAAAATGTGTCACGCCAGTTTTGGAACAGTGCGTGAGTGATTACTAAATGCTTGGAAGCAGAAATTAAATCTGACAAATTCAAAACTTAACTGAAATTTCTGTATATCTGAAAATTTAAAAGGAATGGTATATGATTATTTATTTGCGGAGCATAGTAACAGTTATGGTTAAGATGAAACAGAATCCAATGATCTGTCTGGCAAACATGTCGAAATTTTCATATCTGAAAATAAAAGTTCATGCATATGTAATTTCTTTAAAATAAACATTATTTAGGTATATGTAGAAATCGAATTCTTTTCTTGTCTCGTTCTTTTTAAAGCTGTCATTTTTTATAACTGACGAATAACGCGCACTTTTGAATCTCGATTTATTGTTCTGCGTCAAAAGTGCGCGTTATACACTGCAACACAATTTAATAATCTTAAAGGAAAACTCTCCAAGTTTGAAAATGAAACTTTGCGCGAATAATATTTACACAATAAGTAATAAATTAAAATTATCGAGAATATTAGAATCTAACGTAAAGAAAGATAAAAATGGATTTGAAACACACTCAAGGAAGCAATCATTTAAGGTATACGAAAACGTTCGGAACCATGATTTTGCAAAAGCGCATAAATGGATAATTTTCATGATATTTTGTGTCACTTAGATAAGAATACATGTATACAATTGTTATAAGGATATTTTGACAAAAAAGTTATTTAAATACAATATTTTGGCAAAAAATTAACTTAGAATAATTTTTTTTCAAAATGTTCTCCTTTTGTGAAAAATGCTTCTATTATAATAATATTTTTCCTGTATATAGCTCAGACCTCTCTACAGAGGCTCAATTAGAATTTCTGAAACATAAAACGTAGAAGTGAGTGTATCCATATTTTACGACAACATAGGGGAGCAATTTTAAGAAAAAAACGCCGATAATTATTTCAATGGGTTGTAACTCTTAAAATAATGTGAATTTTTTAAAACTCATAGTTGAGTCTCTGTAAAGAGGTCTGATCTATATAGAGGCAAAATATTATTATAATAGAAGCATTTTTCACAAAAGGAGAACATTTTGAAAAAGGATTATTTTAAGTTAATTTTTTGCCAAAGTATTTTATTTAAATAAATTTTTTTGTCAAAATGTCCTTAAAACAATTTTATGCATGCAGTCTAATCTAAGTGACACTAAATATCATGAAAATTATCCTTTTATGCGCTTTTTTAAAATCACGGTTCTGAAAGTAGTCGGATACCTTAAAAATGATTAATAAATAATATTGTTATACCTATAGCATATTTCAAAGGATATTTCTTAAGTTCAGAAATTAAAATATGTGGAAATCATTATTTATCAGAATTATGTTTGAACATTATAGAAAAATATTTGGTAAAACCCATTTGAATCCCTTTGTTAAATTGTTTTCGGGTATCAACAGAATAGCAAGGATTATGACTGCATTGTTGTTGTTGAATTAAATGTTTCCTTCTCTCTGTAATTCTGTCTGACACAATGGTCTGTTCACCATAACGAATGCACTTCATTGTTCCCAACCACCGTCAGATATAACGAGAATATGCAAGTAATTATCTGCGTTATTTCAGCCATAAACAATCGCATATATTTCCGTACAATTGGGGAAAACAATTGCATTTGACGAAATAAAGAGAATTTTAGGCATAACTTTTGACAGCTTGATCGAGTACCTAATTATACATGTTACAAATTCTACTGAGCTCTTCTGTGACCTTTCGTTATCTTAATGAATATTAAATAGATGCATCCAGTTTCACTGACACTGTTCCTTAAAATGTAGTTTACTGCAAGACATAATTCTCACAGCCGTTAGTTTTTAGATTTTCAACACAATAAATGTACTATATTTTGTATTACTTCTACGTATATCTATATTGATAAACATAATTTTTTTAGCAATCATCAATATACCATTATTAATAAAGATAATAATTACTTAACTTCAGAACATCTTTCAAACAGTTCACTTACTTACGTAATAAAGATGGTAACTGCCATAAATTTTATTTAAAACAAACATGTGAGCCCGCATTAGAGGTTCATAAGGATATATTTTACATGTAGAATCTAGCAATTGACTTACGAATGTTATCTTACATCTCATTTTAATAAATGAATAATATATTATACATTTTGGCAAATGAAACTGTATTTTCTTATACAAAACTTAGGGAATACGTAAAAAAATTTAACAAAATAAAAACTGTTAAATGCATGAATATTTTTTTTTTGAAGTTTTATATCTTTTTCCGCGTCAGGAAAAATAATGAGAGTAAATTTTTATGATGTGTGCGCGCACACCTTCTCAAAAAACCAACACCCTGCATTTTATGTTTTATACACATCTAGTGTAGAAGAACAATAATTCAAAGCTGATAAAATTAATTAACCTTAATAATCGACACGTTAAAATGGACAAATATTTTTAATACAATTTATATTTAATTAAAAATAACACATATCTGTTTAACAATATTCTTCTTACAATTTTTTTTAAAATTTTAATTGGCGTTTTTTTAAATTTTAAAATTTTATTATATAATATTGCAAAACAATTGATAACTTTTATTACCATTAATATTTAACCATATGTTTAAACTGTTTCCAACAAGATAAATGTTTGATAATTAATTACACTTCTGTAAAATATTTCCTTATAACAAAATGTTACCAGCTTTTCTTTCCTTTAAGAAACAGTTAAATGGGAATTTTTAAATAAAAACAATATAAAATAAGTTTATTTAGTACTTATAACATTTCGTACTTCATTAATTGTTTTTGTGCACTTAATTAAGTCACTTATTGATATGAAAAGGGGAAAAAAGAATTAGATCTTGTATATGTGAATGTGATTAGTTTTGAACTTTTTATAAAAATTGTAGTTTTTTTTTAAATAAAAAATGCTACTGCATGATATTTATTATTTTTCAATTGAATTTAATTTATTATTTTAAAATAGGAATGCCATTCTTTTTTTAAGGAATTCAGGCATATTTTGCAGTCAAAGTTCGGTTTGAGCTGCTTACACAGAAAAATAATAGTTGTATTTAAGAAAAAAATGTAAGAAACTAGAAATTTTTCTCCTTGACAAATTAAACTTTTTAGAATTTGTATTTACTTTTTTCCAGAGCTGAAAACTTGCATATATACAAAATTCTTTATTACATCCTGTTCAAAATGATAATTTCTACACTACCGTAAATGTGCTTTTTAACTATCGCATTTAAATAAAACAAGTTTTTTTTTAATTATATTTTTTATGTAAGAGGACCGAAGATGTAGTATGCTTCTACGGCTGAATATTTTATAATATCAACTAGACATATAACTATCACAACAGACATCGTAATTCTGAACTTCTTTCAAATGACGAGATCGACACCTGTACTGGCATCCCCTGTACAAACTACCACGCCACGACAACGGGAGGAATTTAAGCCACTACTCTTGTTATTTGGCATTTCTTCATCAAAACTTCCAGTTACATTATCCCAATTGCAAATACGTAACAATAATTTAAATTTATTCGAAAAAATTATTTTAATTATTATAAATGTATCATTTTATTCTGATCTGTTTTTATCATATTCTGAAAAGTAATGTTTTAAATAATTGGAAAATTTATATTTTTAATTTTTTTATTAAAAACAAGTAATTTCTGATCAAGAATATATATTTATTGAAAAAATTGATTCTAATAATGAATTAAATGATTTTATCTTCCACAAATGACAGTTATTACTGTAAAAAAGACAGTTTTTCGTTATTAAACATCAGCTCAAGATAATATTTTTGTTGGAATAAATATATAAATTTATTTTAAATTCACTATTTTTTTTAAATATGAAATAGTTATTTCTATTGACAAATAGTTAATTTTTGTAGCTCACTGTGTATTTATAGCCTTAAATTATTACAATTTCCTTGAAATTTTAATCTTTTTTTTCATTAAAGCTTTTCCTTGTAGTTGATTCTGAGAAAGATTTATTAAAGAATCAAAATGGCTTATGACGATAGATAAAGATTAATTGCTTATTAATTCATTCTCCGAAGTAACTTGAATATGAAATTATTGATCAATAATAAATATCAATATATATATACGTTGCATGCTAAAAATTGTCCATTTTTTTAATTATGAAGAAATAATTTTATTATGATACTTAAACTTTATAATGTGTTGTAATAAAACTTTCAATGTAATAAGTACCTTTGTTTTCTATTATTATTGTCGTTTTTTCTACAAAACATAAGATAAAGCGAAGGACAAAATTTTTTATCTTGTTACGCCAAAGAAGTAAAATTTCTTTGTGCGTTCATAAGTACACATACACTTTTATTATTAAAATTAATTATTCAATTTATAGAGTTTATATGTGAGAATGAATTTCAAAAATAAAAGAATATATATATATATATATATATATATATATATATATATTTTTAAACTTTCCATAATTTTTAGCATGAATGCAAAATAGTTAGCTTCATAATCAATATCATGCATATTTTGTAAATATAATAAGAGAAAATAGTTTATTTAAACATTATTTGCCATATAAACTTTAAGAAGATAAATTGAAATATTTCTAAAATCATTGTAAAAATTTGGAGACACAATACAAACTCTGTCCATAAATTAAGGATAATTCAGAATCCCTTTGAAATGGAACTTCTAGACTAAAAATTTCACCTGTAGAATTATCACATGTATCTTTAACTATAATATGGAAATTACAGAAAACCATTAGATGATTCCGATAACACGTTCATAAACGTGAAGCAGAGGTAAATAAGAAATAGGGCAAAAGAAGTAAAATTGTTCACAATTGTTTTGTATACCACTCAGTGACATAACAGAATAGTTATGAAACAAATAATGCACGAGGATGTTCTTTACGTTGTCAAATTTTCAGCAGCATGGAATACAGTGTATTCAGATGGAACTATCCGAAGATTTTGAAATTACCCAAAGTGTCATCTCTAGGCTTTGACATCGATTTCAAGATGACGGAAATGTCAGAAAACGTTACAATATAAATCGTCCTCGAGTTACAACGCTGAATGAAGGCAGATGTTTGTCAGTTACTTCAAAAAAAAGTAGTAGAGCATCCGACATGCATCATCAGCTATCTGCAGCCACAGGTACGACTGTTTCAAAATAAACCGTGAACAGACATTTTGGACATACTGGTCTATACGCTCAAAGGCTTCTGAGATATGTTCTGCTCCCGGTAACTCACTGCCTCCAATGCTTAGCCTGGGGTAGAGAACATGCAATGTGAGTGCGTGTGTGTGTGTGGTGTTTCCGGACGAGTCTAAGTTTAGCTTGAAGTCTGATTCACGTTGAACTTTCATATGGAGATCGCCAGGTACCCGTCATCTCCAAGGCAACATCATTGAACAGCATGGTTACGGTGATGTAAGATTGCTCGCGTTTGAGTGAAACTTTATTGGGTTCCAGAATAGATCTGTATGTTCAAAACGAAACCAATACAGGCAAAATTTATAGAGTCATCTTTCTGAAACAACATTTACGTTTGTTTAGGTATGCCATGAGCCCAGAAATTTATTTTTTGTGTTTATTGATGACAACGCGACTTCACCAAGCAAATAATGCAAACAAATTCCTTCAATCTGAGTTGATTACCCCAATAGAAGAGCCAGCATTCTCAGCTGGCTTGGATCCTGCACAGCATATGTAGAATATGCTTGGCCAACGAGTTTGAATCTTTAGCCACGTCCTACACGTGCACCGGAACTTCGAAAAGCACTGCTTGCTGTGTGTGAGGAGAGTAATCTTCCTAACGTCAGCTCTTTTATTTTAAATTTTCCCTCCCAGGTATTGGGACTGGGTATTTCATCCTTGGTGACATCAATTTATTAATTTCAAAACCCTTTAATTTTGCCTCATTCGCGCAGGGGTTGAAAAAGGGACCGTTAACTTTTTAAAGCCCTTTACTTTTTTTTTAAAAAAGGGGTTTTTTGACTACTTTTACCTCGGTTCTTTTCTCTTAACCCCACTCCTTGACGGAGAAAGGGCAAAACTTTTTTTCCAACCCAATTTCGAGGAAAACGGAACAATGAAATAAGAAAACCTTTAAAAAAGGATAGAAAGTTTGGGTGAGAAAAAAGGGCTCTTAGGAAACTTGTGGGCAGAAGTTGTTTAACGGCCATCAGGAATTTTAGCCCCCCCACCGCAAATTTAAAAGGAGTTTTGCCAGAGCCCCAGAAAGTATAAAAACCGGACTTAAACCAAAGGGTAGGAAAATTCTAACCTAGTAAATTATTGAAGAGATTAGCGGATCTAATTAGATATTGAACGTGATCTTTGCCGTCTATAGTTAAAGGCCTTTTTTGGTTTATTCCCCTTTAATTAAAGCTTTTTTTTTAAAAATTTGGGAAATTTTAATAAAAGTCTATTAAGAATTATAAAGTTATTTTCCCCTTCTGAAACCCCCACACCTCTAACTTCAACCCCCAACTTTGAAATGGTATGTCCAATTTTTAAGGTCATATTCTTTGAGGAGCTTTAGCTTGTAGGGAATTCTAAATATATATTTTTAGATACCACCTCTTCGGGTATGTCGTGCCCAGTGAGTGAAACGCAGTTACAGTTCTGAATGCAATCTAAATCTTTCTTAAGCTATGGTGTACTATTGTAGCTATGATGAATACATGTGATATTTAAGTAATTTAATAGATACAGTATTTAATAAAAAAATATAGTACAACAGAATTTCGGATGAAGAAAGTCTCAAGGCGGTGATGATGAGGAAGAATTAAATGATGAAGAGCATAACAGCAAGTATGCTTCCTCCACTGAACTCGATCGAAATTTTTAAAAAAAAAAGTTTTTTAAAATAAAAATTTTTTAAAGGGGCCTTTATAAAAAAAAACAATGGGCCTTTTTCCCCTTTAATAACTTTAAAAAAAAAGCTATTGCTGGATCAATAAAAGAAAATAAGAAAGGAATTCCAAAATTTTTGAATTTAAGGAATAGAGAAGTTTACTCCTCCTCGTTTAGTTTTAAAAATGTACAAAAATAGCTTTGTATACACTCAAGAAAATTTGGAATTATCTTCGACTTTCAACAATACATAATGGTAATACAATGAATTCATCTACAGTGATATCCACTTCGGGTTTTGTTACATCTGAAATAGTATTCCTTAATTTAACTGAGGGAGCAATTACCGTCATGGATAAAATGACCACATACTATTCAATGGCTAAGAATAGTGTTTCTCAAACTGTGGGGTGCGAGCCTCTTAGTTGGGCATGATAACCCTACGTGGTGGGCACGAGCACATCGAAAAGTCCAAAATAAAAGATTTAAAATAATTATTAATTTACCGAAAGGAAGCAAAACAAAATATATTTTGACATGATCAAAAATAAAATACACATTTACACTATAACAGATACTTATAAATATCTCAGTGCGGCAAAAAGTATTTAATAATTGATTTATCAATACTAAATTAAAAGCAAGTTTAGTAATTACTAGTGATACAAAATATAATACATATATTGGTAATATGTGCAGTTTATAATATTAAAATTGCATTGTAGCCTTAACGTTGAAGTACATTACAACTGAATTCAATACATTGTTGTTGTATGAGGGGGGCGTGATGAAAATTATGACCTGAAATTGGGTCGCAGATAGGGACATTTTGAAAAGCACTGGCTTAGACAAAATAATCGTTAGCCTATGGCAATATTTTCTTATGTTGTTGAACGTTGCGATGATAAAAGCGCAAACTATTTTGTTAGGTAGAAACCACCTACTAAACATGGAACCTGACGCTGATTTATGAGGTGTTTTGCTTTTTATTTACAGAAGAGTGTAAAAATTAGCAAGCTATGCTTCTACAATATTTTTAAAATAAAATTAAGGTAACAGAACACCTTCGAAGAAAATTTTTTGAATTAACCTGAATTTTGCCTGTAAATGCTTTTTTCCCTTATGGGTTCAAAAATTAGAAAAATCCCCAAAAATTTTGTTAGTGTACTTTTTTACTGTAAAAGGGGGTATTTTATAAAACAATAAGAAAAAAATAAAAATTTTCCAAAAACAAATAACTGAAAAAAAAATAAATATATTGACTTTTTTAAATTGAATATATGTACAACCTTATCTAAAAAAAAAAACTCTTATTTAGGTAATATAACTATTTGAGAAGTTATTATTTTCGAGCTTCTATACGTTGAAATTTTTTTTAAAAGCGTTTGAAATTTTTCCTTTATTGCTATATAAAAAATTTCTACTCAACATAAAATTTTAAAGAAAGGTCTATTCCTGTAAAGTATTTGAAAACATACATAAAAAATTTTTATTTCATTCAAGCATAAATTTTTGAGATATTGTGTTTTAAGAAAAAATGTGAAAAACTCATTTTAAAATAACGACAAAAATAACAAAAATCATCTGATTCAAAAAAAACACTTACTTTCTTTTTAAAAAATTAAGATTTATAATTCCCCCCATTTTTGACTTCTAAAACACTATTTTTTTTTTTTTTAGTGCTCTAAAATTTTTTCTGTTTTCTTCTTTTTGGGGTCTGCTTATGAATCGATTCACAAATTTATTTATCTAAGTGTAACCCCCGAAGGTAAACCCCTGGGATTTTCTATATTCATCTTTTTAAAAAACTTTTAGAACCCATTTAAACCTTCATTGAAGTGTATAATAGCATCATACGACCCAAATTTAATTGTTTTGAGCGAAACAAATACTTTTTTTTCTTTTGCCAAACTATTCTATTAAAACACTCGTTGGCATTTTGGTCTCCAAAGCCCTTAATCTTTTGTCGATAATTCTAAATATACTGGTTTAATTTTATTTAAAAAATCATTTGAAAACCAGCAAATTTTGGGGTACATTTATTCCATTTGCCCCCCCCCGAAAATAACACCACCTTTTTCCCCCTTGGGCATTGACCATGCATGGGTTTTTATCAATTTATAAAGTGATATAACGCAGCAATTACATTTTGCTGCATGGATTTGTACCGACATTGCTGGAACAGTAATTCCGTATGTTTTTAAGTCTTTGATAAAATTTTCGGTTAATTTGCCCTTTTCCAGACAGTTCTTTTGTTTTAATTTTCAGTTTTCTCAACCGAGCCCCCTCTCTTTTGTACATTACCAAGCATCCAACTGTCACACTGTTTACTCCAAAAGTGTCTTTTACCTCATGAAAGCTTTTGAGTCCCATCCCCATAATATTGAGTGCATTGAAGTCTGCGGTTTTTTTTTGATCGAAAAATATTCGTGAAACCCCAAATTTTTATTTTTTATGAAGAACCTGTGAAGGAATACTTTTTTGGTCGGCTTTTGACGACCATATTCAAAATTTCTTTTGGCATAGTCTGAAGTTTCCATGTAGAAGGGACGACATAACTTATATGTCAAACTTACCAGTATCACTGATATAGCAGCAACACAGCCATTCATAGATGTATAGCCTCTTCGCTGCCTGTGCCATCCACCGATATGCCACATTTTACAATATCGGATGAGAGATTCTGTTTTTCTCCACAATTTCAGTAGCAGATTTTTTCATGGATTCCTAAATTACTTCCTGAACCATTTTTAAAGTTTTTTTTCCCGTTTTGTATGCATTTTTTGGTTAGTCGAGGCAAATTTAATGTTGAGATAATTTAAATGCCCAGCAAAACCTTTGCCTATCGACGCATACCATATACACCTGGTATTTATGACAGGTGAAATTACAATTTTTTGATGAAGAAATGCAAAAAAAAAGTCACAACACTTACATTTTGGGAAAAATGGGCATAATCCATATCTGGAACCCTCAAAAGCTCTACTTTTCAGCAAAACTTTTTTGGGCAGCTGTTGACAAATGTTTCCCAAATAAGTTCAAGATAAACGATTTGTTACCAAACACAGGACCAGACATTTAATCTGCAGTTGACAAATCTCATTTCCCCCAAATTTGAAGAGCTAGCAGACATTCAGGAACTGCTGAAGTGCTGTTATTTTTCGAAGTGTTTGGAATTTATTACCATAAAGTGTCGCTTTCGTTTTTAGCAATACTTTTTCCCCTTTTTTTAAATTAAAATAAAAAAAAATAAAAAAACAAAAAATTTTTTCGCTGTCAATTTTTTTACAGAAAATCAAAAACCCTATGCAAACAAAGTCAAAAAAAGCAAAAGCGCCAGGTTTTAAAAAAGGAAAAATGTATTTCCAAATGCATTTATATTTATTTTTAAATATTCTATTTTAATTTTTGACTAAATATTTGTATATTAATTATAATATTTCATGTCATATACCATGAAAGAGAAACGTAAACAAACAACTCGGGTCACTTACGGTTAGCGAAAAACCATTTCCGGTCCAAGAAATTATGATTAAGTAATATTTAAAAAGCTGTAACTCGGCTTCTAATCAAGATAGAAACAAAATTTAAACAGATTTATAAAGATAAAAGATAGAATGTTAATAAGACCAAAAACAAAAATCGATATTTTGACCAAAAATTGAGATTTAAAAGTGTTCTGTCACCTTAAACCTCCAAGCGGTCTGCACGTAAAATTCCGCCATTCAAGAGATGCTTTTTCTGCCTTCAAGTAAGATTCCCAAAAGCGGTCAAGCCGCATTCTTAAAAATACGGTTCAACCGCTTTTGAAACCCCACCTGAAAGCACCCCACCTGATACATTTTTGAAGCATCTCCAGAATGGCAAGACTTTAAGTGCAGACCACTTAGAGGGTTAAAATCCAGTGAAAAACATCACACACATTCGCGACGAAGACTGAAGAAGAGTATAAACAAAGTACTTAATGCCCTAATAAAAAAAAACTGAAAAACTAAATTTATTTGTGAAAAGTGTAATAAACATATTGTATTTCCTACTTTTCTTCCTTTTTTACGCTTGTATACAAATTTTGTAGTAAAAAAAAATGTAAACACTGTTAGTTATGAGATACCCTTCACGAGAACTTTCGATCGGTTTTTTTCGTGCGAGTGTGATGCCAGGGATAAATTTTTGTAAAGGGACAATTTTTTGTAATAGCTGCAGGGAGCAAAAATCATTGTTTTAGTGAATTGTATCACGTCACCTTTTTTGTGCTTTATCTTTTGTTTAATGAGTTTGAGTTTTATCTTTGGTTTAATAAATAACCTTAATGAATAAGTCATGTTTGTTTGCTTCTGAATCTTCATTTCCCGTAACTGGCATTATCCTTAATTTATGGACATGAGTGTAATTACTTATGGCCTCTATGTAATCAAGCACAGTGCTTTTGAATTTGTATTAGTGAAAAACAATTATGTTGAGATATTTTGTTTATGGTTAAATAAGAACTCATCCAAGAGTTGTTTCCTTACCCGAGAGGAAATTCATCGGATTTTTCTTCTTCCCTCAGAAGGGGAAGTTAAGAGATATTTTTCATAATTTCTAATCTTTCAAGTTCTGTTTTTATATTCATATATAAATTTATGAACAAAACATTATATTTAATTTTGCAAATGCAAACTTGAAAGGATTAAAAAAAGTAACCAGGAGTGACTTAATGCTTTTAGACTTTTTCTATAGAATGCATATATTTTTAGAGCATAGTCTCATTATTAAATAGAAAAATTACTTTCAATTACTAAGAACCTATTAATGCTAACATTAACAACCCTCTCCAGAGAAAGTATACGGAAATCAACTAAGATATAAAAATTATATTAAAAAAAGGAATAATTAATGATAAAATGAACATCATTAATTTATATGAAAAATCCATCAGATTTTTCTTTTCATATCATTATATGCCTAGCTTTATTAGGAAATCTCATAGTGCACCTGAATTGTTTCTCATGCTATACGTGCTACTTATAATAGCATGAACTTATAATAGCATGAACTTATAATAGTGAACGTTTTGTTTTTAATTGCCTTTGTTCACAATACTAAAAATTATTTCATTAAAAAGTTCATTTATACTAAAATTATTTTTCCATTGCATTATTTTATAGAAGAAAAGAAAATAATTCCTGAATGAGTATTTTCTGCCGTAGGAAGACATTTAATAAGATGATACAAAACTTAACATTTAAATGATTTCTTTTAAAATATTTGAAAATTACACATAGAAAAGTATAGGAGTTGAGGGAAATTGAATTCCTTAATAATGTAGAGCAAATCAGTGTACAAAATTCTAGTACAAGCTATATAATTTTAAGTTAAGAGCATCATTTTTTTATCATTTTTTTTAAGAAAAATGTATAGCTTTTTTTATTTAACTAGTATTAAGAATTTAATTATTTTACTTGAAAAGATATTACATACGGAAGGAAAATATTTACTTGGTAAAATGTTTATTTTGGTTTTGTTTTGAAAATATATGTAATTAATTTGTATTTAATTTTAACATCAGTTCAATAAATATACAAGCTATTATATATATAATGAAGGAAAGAGGCTTCACATAACCAAATATTCAATTAAACTGCAAATTATATATTTTTTAAAAAAATAGCTTTATTATACTATGCAGTACGTTTCCTAATACAATTTTTTTCTTCACTGTACATTACTCGTTTTTCTCTGTAATCCACTTTGATTATAAATATGCATTAAAATACGCAGAAGTAATTATTTTTGAGAATCCTTCTAGGTAAAACTAAAAGTCATGTTGTCTTGTGTAATGCTGATTAATGCCCTAATTTTTTCCTGTTAAAATGAACAAAGGAATACTGGAATCTTTTTACTAAAGTAATGAAATTTAAGTCCATGCCATAACGAACCAGAAGAAATTAAATCTATTTTGAAACTTCATAGTTATTAACCAGGGATTATTTTACAAAAACTGGTCTTCGAAATATTAAAAATTATATTTAAAATGCTTATAATATCAATATGAAGGTTTAAAATATTCTTATTATTACAGTGTAAATTGAAGTTATTTTTCGAAAAAAAGTAGTCTTTAAGCCCTGTGTGCTTTACTTTAATACTTTTATAGAGGTAAAAAGTTAAGGAATTATTCCTGAAAGAAGGAAATTAATATTATTTTATATTTAAGAACCAAAATGTAATTAAATTCCTTAATTACATAAAAAAAGAAATGAGACTCCCATCATAATTCATAAAATACTGAGACAAGAAAATTTTTAAAAGGAGAAAGAATTAAAAATAAAATTGCAAAGAAGGAGATACTTTTTTTTTTTTTGAATCATCGGCAAGTTCGGTTTTTTTTGTGTGTGGTATTCTTCAGCTTTTGATTGATACTATGAATTCTTCCACAGTAACTCGTTTGTTTCCTGAAATTTCTTAATTCTTTTTAGAGCATTTCTTTCATGTCTAAGAATATCTATTTAAACCACAAAGGATGCGGTATTGATTTAATTATTAAAACACCAATTTTTTTAGAGAAGCGATTTAATCAAATTAAAATGTTTCTAAAAACTAAAGATGATTTAAAATCGGGTACCCTGATGTGAAAGTGATTAGCATAAGGCATAAACTTTTCTTTTTATCAAATTAGCATGATTCATACCCTGGATTCCTTATGACTAATGAGTTTTATGCAAATGTATTGTCTATTCGATTCTCATGTATTTGAATTGCCTAATCCAAATTAAAAACTTGCATATTTTTGATTCAATGCTACCGATGTAATATTTGTGAAGGTACTGTTTGAGGTAATGCAAGTTAAGGAAAATGATGTATTTGAAGATTTGAAGATACTAGCAAATTTCAAATAAAGTTTTTAATTTTGAACTTATGTGTTTCTAATTTATGTATGTTTTTACACAAGCCTGTGCTAATCTTTCTATATCGCATTATATCAGTTTATAGAAGAAGTTGAATTGAGAATTTAAATAGACCGTACGGTTATACTACATTTTTTAAAGAATGCATTTATTCTTTAACAAAACAAATCTACACGGACAACTAACGAAAAATATGCGACATTTCACAAAAGTACTCAACATTCATAGATTTCATTAACCGGACACATTTAGAATCATGTGATTTCCAATAAAGATTTTTGTGATACTTTTTAACTTTCAGTAAGAATACTTGGATGATGCAGGATGGCATCATCATGTATTAAAAATGCAAACGTAGCTGTTTTTAAGAGATAAAATTGTGATTCTCTTGCATTAGGCCAGCAATTTTGGAAGCCTCAAGGCAATTATGAATTTTAAATAAATGCCTTGAGATAAAATTTTAGTGAATTATTACATTCATATTTACAAACAAGTGAGCTAATTCTTCTACTTCTCGTATTATATTAATTTTACCAAAAAAGTTGAATTAAGGGCAAAAACAGAACGTAAATGCATTCTACATTTTTTTTAAAATGCATTTAAATAAATTGAAAGAGACAAAGCTAAAAGGTATTCATTTTCCTACACGTACCTCATTCTGGATTCCTTCAAACGGAATGATAGGAATATATGCGAAGATAAGAATTCACTTGTATGTGACCTTTTAATTAAAATTAAATAAAATAATTATAACAGTAAAATAGCTGACCGTGTTGTAAATACCTATGGAGTAACGTGGTAGGACAAATTTTAACTGTTAATTCTAAAATAATACATAAAGTAAAAATTATAAAAATTGTTTACATTTATAATAATTATACTTAACAAAATTTATTAAAAGTTTTTTGATTAATCTCGGAAATGTATTTAAGTGAGAGTTTTATTTAAAACAGGAAGTTTTCAGAAAAATATTGTGTCCCGGAAACATATAAAACTTTTCATTAAATGAAAATCAGAGACAATACACAATATCTTTTTAAAAAACCTCCTAAGGTATGATGATTTTAATCTAAATGTTGTTTTGGTAAAAGTGTCTTATGGTCTTAAAGAATTTTAATTTTTCAAACTGTATTTTTAAAAGGAGTGGAAGGCTAATGCAATACTTTTTTTTATTTATTACATTCAGAAAATGTTCAAAACATTCAATATTGTTCAGAAAAGAATTTTCTGTAAGTTTTATCTATACACTTATCTTTTTCCTTTAAAAGAAATTATTGCATCCATAAGATGCATTTTTTTTTACACTACTTATTTTGTCATAATTTATAACTTAAATTTCAATATGACACTAAATTCTAATTCAAGAAAGCCAAGTTTTTTTGTTAATTTGTCTAGAACTTCAATTTTAATATGTAAGAAAGGAATAGTGGCAGAATTGCTGCAATTTGTTCTAAAATTTACTGCAAAATGGTTTTCAAATCTTAAATCATCAAACATTTAAAAAATTATACTTTAAATTTTCAGAAATAATATTTAATAACAAAAAAAAAATTACACTTATTATAATTTAAGATTTCACTTATTGTTACGTAATTGCTATTTTTATTTCATTTGAACCTTTCTTTTGCAAAGTAGTCACATTTTGCGATACATTTGTAGCTCCTTTAATTTCTTTTTAATCGGTCTAATTCTATTTTATATAATAGGGAGATATTTAAGTGTTTGTTGTTGATGGTTTGAAAATATTGTTATATGTTATTACGCTCACTTTATATTTTAAATATCAAATTGATTCAATTTTATATTGTGATCAGTTTTAAAGTAGAAGTTAAAATAAATTTATACTTTTGATTAACTTAAATGGACTTACACCAATCTCAAAGACAATAAAATATGAAAATCATACATTCAGGAAATAATAAATATGGGACTTCTAATGAATCGAACAAATTTTTTATGAAATTTTTATTAAATATGTCCAAAAAGCAAAATAAAAAAGGCTTTATTTCAATATTTCTTCAAGTAATGCCGTTTAAATTATATTAATTACAACTTTAATTTTATACTTTATGTCCAGTTTTAATTGTTATTATTATTGATTAAAGTTACAGTGAAACAACGAACTTTTTTGTCAATTACAGTATTGCCACAAATATAAAAATAAAGTAGAGAAATCATGTAGTAAAAGGTTTTGACTAAATGTTATGTCTTTGCGGAAAGTGGGCATATACCGTTTTCAAAGTAATTATGTTTGTAATTTAATTTGCTTCTGAAATTCATATTGACAAAATGGTGTGTGAACATTTTGAAAGACTTTTTCCGGAACAATTTATAGATGAAATAGCAAATAGCATTCCATGTTATCATTTCACTAACTCTTTGTCATAAATGGACTTACAATACTTTGAAAGGTAACGGCTCACTTACATATATTGGGAACCACAAAAAACTTATTCTGGTTTTATATATTTATTGTGTCCAAGTTATTATAGTTAGACATATGTTTTTTAATGTATTATAAGTATTACTATGAATATTTTTATAAGGCGATTCACCTCAGAAAATTTCATCGTGTGCCCTGATGGTAGCACGAAGCATATCTGAGCGTTTTTCCAGATCCCACCAAACGCTCTTTACAGCCTTTTATAAGCCTATTTATAAAAATAATTCTTACCAAATTGGTTTACGATATTTGACGCTCTATAACAACATCAAAATGTATGCTGAACATGAATGGGCAATTTTTTTCGTAAAATCAAAGTACTCGTTGGGCTTCCTCTTGAACCGAAACTATTTAGACAGATGATATCTTTCTTACATGTATTCTACACACACATAATTTACAGGAAATATGCAACACTACTTCAGGGATGGTGGACCTTTATCGATCAATGTGCCTTTTTTTTTGTAAGAAATGTTTAAGGAGGTATCGATGTGCCTTCAAATAATTTTGACTTTTGATTATTGGGAAAATAATAAAACTAAATGCGAACAACTCAGAACCCTCTATTTACTACGAAAAATACATTTTTGCACTATATAGTAGTAAGTGTTTTAGTAAAATGCATAATTCAAATTATAGCAACATTAGTGTGACCTGTTGTTGCAAATTAGATGTCTTATATTCGGATTGTAAGATGTTACTTTTAGCAGAATTCATGCTGGTTTGGAGTCATCTGCCAAACGATTTCTAAGGGAGTCTAAAGTTATTCATCTCTTAAGGTCATAATGATTTACAAGCATAGGTAGATGAAAATATGGTTAAAATAGCATAAGCCAGCTACTTCATTAGTTAAAAGTGTCTGGAATCAGATCTCTGTCACTAGTGGCGTAATGGAGAATATTAGCCCCCCACCCCCTGCAAAGTCAGGTGTGTGGCCCCGAGTCGTGTCTTACAAATGATTGCAAAACCATAACCTTAGAGTCCTATCCCCCCCACACACGGTGCGGAGATTACGGGGGTGTTCGTTAAGCCACTGCCCGGCTTCCCACGACCGATCACTCTTCTTTGTTCGTAATACTTCATAGTGAATTTAGTTATTTTGAACGATGGAGTGCCCAAAATATTGTGTTGTGTGCCACTAGTTCGCCCTCCCTGCTCTACTTATTTTCAAATTATTATATCAGTGATATATATTATTCGAGACATTTAAACTATAAGCATGGATTTAATTAACAATATTATTTTAAAGAAAATAGAAAGTTATGGATTACTGAATAGTTTATGCATAATTCAAAAATGATAATTAGTAAAAAACATTCTGATACATGCATAAATACAATTCAAAATATAAATAAATGTAACACAAAATATGCTCTAAATTAGTAGCAGCATTATGATGTATAAAAATGTCTTGAAACAATTTCAAATTTATTAATTGTATTTCATTAAAATTAGAGAAAACAGGATTTGTTTTTGAAACTGAAATTCAATTTAATGATTTCCCTATAAATTCATTTATTTTATAATTATCCTTAGAATGTGTGCTGTATAAGTACCTTTTATTATTAATTGTATCACCTGAAATCAATTATAGAATTTTAAATACTTTTCTTTTTCGAAAACATTCTGTTGACACGAAAAGCGAATCTGATATTCATAAATTCAATTAATATTTATTCTTAGCAGCGCTGCATTTGAAATTACATATCATTTCCTTTTATCGCTTTGGTAAGGAATAACTTTTGTTTGCTTAACAAAAATGGCAACAACAAAATATGTCCGATGATAAAGGAGAAAAATTTACCGCTAAGTGTTAGTTCGATATCCGATAAATTAAAAAGGCCATTGAAGAGAATTTACGCAACACTTTAAAGTTTCTTTCTATACAATAATCAATTTAATTTTTTATTGTTTTTGTATTATTTTAATTTCGGATGGATATTTCGTTAAAATGTTTCCTTAAATAAAACGGGGTTCGTTGTGTTTCGATAATATAATGAGGATATGTTTCATAGAATGCATTTAGTTACTGTTCAACATTTCTTTTATTATTTTTTCAAATTTTTCTGTTATATTTATATTTTTATGTACATTTGATACAGCAATTAAGATTTATTGTTTCATATTGAAAATAAGCATGCATTAAAATAACTATTTAAAACAAATGAAGAACCTGTTGAGTAAGTGAATGAATATTGCCATGTTTTGTAAACATTTCAGTGAGTGGTCCATGGGTAAATCTGTTGGTCTCAGGTTCAAAACCTATCGATTGCTACTCGCGTTTTTTTTTTTTTTTTTTAAGTTGAATTAAATTGACTCTCTGGAATTTTCTAGAGAGTTGCAGCGTTTTATGTTAGTTTAAGTACTTCTAGAATATTCTAGATGTCACCATAAGCTGCTTTCCTCCAGCTGGGGGTGAGTTCGTCTGGTGTACGCGATCAAGTAAATCCCTCCTGACTTCTTAAATTCAATAAATTCTCTATTCAACCGTTATATTGTTACCTATTCAACTCCAAGACTCTTCGTGGCAATATTAACGTCGCAATGTTCAGCTACACGAGGCTTTTGGCGATGGACCTTGTAATTTTGAACCACGGTCTAGTGACGAGGACGCCATCTGAGCTTGAACCCCCTCTCCTAACTACCACACCAATGAAAGGACGTTTAAACTTTCGACAGATTTAACGCGCATTGCTCCCCTACACGGCGGGTCTTTAGTGGTACAGGGCTTGAACGCGTGGAAAGCCAGCTTCAATCGGACACCTTGACCACTAGGCCACCGCAGCCACAAAAGGCTGTTTAGCATTGATTTTATAACAACATATTTCCTCAAAAAGACAAAATAAGTTTAATAATCATGGAGTATTTATTTCTATTTTCATCTCTTCCTGAAAGATTCTGAAATAAAATTTGATTACGTATATTTTTTTTTAGCATTTTTTTTTTAAATTTGAACTTTTTGGTTTTTAACATATAACGGTTGTCCAAAAAAATAACTTAAAAAAAGAGAGATTTCTTTTGATATCCCTAACAATATATATCTGGAATATTTAATGGTAAATAGCAAACAGTTGTAAATCCTGTCAACTTCCGAGTCAACTTTGTATCTACCTAGATATTAGGTAGAATAGCAGAGGTTTAAAATGATATTTTATAGATTTTTGATGCATTTGGTATGGTAATAAATGAATTCGACTTTTTCAGTTGCATTAACTTGGGATTTATTAATTCCTTTGTTACATTTTTATTATTAAGTAAAATAGCAGGTAAGTATTAACAATACTTAAAACTTCAGTAACAATTACAAACAGCATTAATTTTAACTTTGTAAGCATTTAGCATAAATTACAAATTGGATATATATCTATCTATCTATCTATATATATATATATATATATATATATATATATATATATATACTCACTTCCAAAAGTAAGCACGAAGATGTAAAATGCAAAAAAAATCAACAAATACTTCTTTGATTGACACAAAATATGGCAGTAAAGTAGCATATATATTTATACATACAACAAAATCAATAATTATATACAGTAATGAAAACAATATTAAATTTTTGTAAGTTATCAGATAATGTTATACTGGAGACTTAAACAGAGAATTATGTATAAAGTGAAATTAAACAGCATAAAATGGAGAAAAAGACATTAATAGGGTATGTGATCCCCCCTCATCTTTATGCAAAGTATATACCTTTTGACCATGCTTTCAAATAGGTGGTAAGCCACCGTAGAATTAAGCAATCGCCATTCTTCTTGTAGAGCAGTTTCCAGCTTAATAAGAGAGGCTGGAGGTAGGAAACTTGAAGATATATCACGGCTGAGAGTATCCCAAAGATTTTCAATGGGATTAAGGTCGCGTGAATATGCTGGCCACACCATAAGTACAATTCCTTCACTCTCCAGGTAGTCATCGATGATGTCAGCTCTATGGGGACGTGCGTTATCGTCCATTAAAACAAAAGTAGGGCCAACTGTTACAGCGTACAATTTCACAATGGGTTCTAGGACTTCATCTCGATACCGGGCAGTCGTCACAGAACCCCGCGTTTAAAGATGTGCAGGTAGGTGCGGTATCCTAATGAAATCCCTGCACACACCATAATGCTTCCGACTCGGAATGCGTGATGTTCGGTGATGTTTTGGGGCTGATTGCGTGTTCCTTGTTTACGCCATATCCTTATACGCTTGTCATCTGGCTCCAGAGCAAATCTTGACTCATCAGTAAACATGACATTGCCCCAGTCAGACACAGTCCAATTGCCATGCTTCCGGCACCACTTTAATCGTGCTCCTCTTGATTGGGTGGATAGAGGAATACAAACTCGAGGTACCCGGGCATACAGTCCATTCATATGTAGTTTTCGGCGTGACGATATAGCCTTACCAATGGGAGCTGTAACCATAGATGTCACACGTGTGGAGGTCACTCTGCGATTCCGCTTGGCTACATTAGCAATATATCGATCTTCCCCGGGGTTTGTAACCCTTGGGTGACCACCTACGGACCTTCTGACATTTGTTAATGTGGTTTTGAATTCTTTCCATAAACATGAAATTACAGAAAGATGAACGCCGAAGAAAAGAGCAGCATGTGTGATCGAGTGTTCTGCTTCAATTCGTCCCACAGCACGCCAACGCTCAGAATCTTCCATTCGTTTTCTGGAAGTCATAGAAACACGTATGTCTTGAAAACAAATTGTACTAAAGTTTTAAACACCTTTTATCAGCAATTACAATAAACTTATGTAACACTTCATAAATCTGGATTCTTATAAGACTGACCTTTCTGCATATTTCTTTACATGAAAGCACGATTCACTGTGTTACCTAACATATTTGCATACTTCCATCTACCTCTGCAGCGAATTGCATCCTCTTCAAGTATGATTGGCTTCCAGAAATTAGCATTTTCCTCTCCATGCTTAATTTTTGGAAGTGAGTTTATACATATAGACATGACATACATTGGAGTGTTAATTGACGATTCCATTATAACTTAAGACTAAAAGGTACGCTATTTCAAAAATTTTTTAGAGACAGTTACAGTAAAAATAATTGATGCTTTATATTTAGATTATATTACTGAGCTGGTTCTGTAAGTAAAAAAGCAGTTTACGCAGCCATCATTTTACTATTTTAAAAAAATAGGAATTTTTGAAGTTTTTTAAAACTTTTATAAAATACTCAATTTTTAACAATCTGTAATCATTTTAAGTTATTTATGTGTCTTAGATTATTGGAAACAAAAGTTAGTACGGATTTAAAAAAATCTATTTATTTGCTGATTTTTAATAATTACACTGCTGGCCACCATAAATGCAACATCCTGAAGGAAGCATGCAAATAACATGAAATGTGCAACATGCATTAGCAGAGGTGAGATATGAAAATGATTAGAATTTCAGCGCAAACACACATCACGCGCGTCTGTGGCCCCACCTTAAAGAGCTATTTAGGGGTGGGAGATCTCCACTATTTCAAGTTCGACAATTGTGCTTTTCTTGCGGTTTTTTCAAAAAACGTTCAGTCATGTCTCGTAGAAAACAGTGATCAGCTTTTAACCAAGTATACGAGTTCGACAAAGGAAGGATAGTAACCTACTGAAACTGTGGATTATCTTTCAGGGAAATCGGCAGTAGTGTTGGATGAAACGAAACAACTGTAATGCAGATAGGTGACCGTTGGATGCAAGGGAGTACGATGGACCAACGTAGTCAATCGCATTAACCTCAGTACACCACTTTACGTGTGGACAGGCAAATTGAGCGCATGGAAGTGACGGATCGCTCAGTCACATCACGAATCATAGCACAGCACATTGAGTCTGTAACGCATCATTCATTATCTGCGCGTACCATTCGACACCTTTTACATAATAGTGGTCTGTCCGCAAGACGTCCATTGCTTGGTCTACCCTTGAGGCAGAACCACAGGCATCTCCGCCACCAAAGGAGTGATGAAAGAAGGATGTGGGCGGCAGAATGGAATGTTTTCTTTACTGACGAGTCACGCATCTATCTGAAACACCACGATGGTCGGATTCTAGTCTGGAGACACCTTGGAGAGAGGATGTTGAACAGCTACGGTATGCAACGCCACATTGGTCCTACACCAGGTATTATGGTATGGGGCAGTGTTGGGTATCACTCTCGCACTCCTTTAGTACGCATTGCCGGTACTTTAAACATCCAGCGCTACATTTCCTAGGTGTTGGAGCCAGATATCTTTCTTATCTTCAAGCCTTGGCCACAGCCATATTTCAACAGGATAATGCGTGACCACACGTGGCATGCATTGTCCAAAGGTTCTTCGTCAATCACCAGATTGAATTGCTTCCCTGGCCGGTTCACTCTCTGGATCTTTCGCCGATAGAAAACATGTGGTCCATGGTTGCTCAACGATTGACCCAGATTACACCCCTAGCTGCCACACCAGATAAACTTTGGCAACGTGTGGAAGCTTCTTGGTCTGCTGTATTCCAAGAACACATCCAAAGTCTCTTTGAATCAATGCCGAGGCCTGTGGCAGCGATGATCTCCAACAATTTCGGCTACTCTGGCTACTGATTCTGGCAGGAATAACACTTCACAGAAGTCTATAAATTCAATCATTTGATACTTGGTCAACATATTATCTACAAAATAATTTTTGTTGTGCTCTCTCTTGTCTTTCTTGGTGTTGCATTTATGGTTGCCAGCAGTGTATTTTTCTAGAAACACCTGGAAAAATCACGAAAATTTTTAAAATATTAACTTTAGCATTTCTTAGAAAAATAACTGTACATCTCAGCCCTAAATCCATACTAACTGTTATTAAACGTACGTTTGGGAGTATATACAAAAAAAATTAAGGCTCTATCTTGAGCAGAAAAAAAGCGTTAGGGATTAGAAAACACTTATACCTTCAAAATTGAAAGTCTGAGAAAAAGGCATTTAAAGTATGTAAAATCTTAAAACAAAAATTTATAATACCCGTAAAGCTCTAATTTTTTGATATGTTATTTTCCAATGTATGTTATGCATAAAAACACTATTTTAATTCAATATGACTGAAAATAATTTTTTTAATTCAAAATATATTTTCGCATAATATTGATAGCATTTGTTAAGACGGCAGTTTTTTCAGTTTAATCTAACCTAATAATTTCACAAATGTTTTGAAACACAAAGCATTTATATACCTAATAGCAATGATATTAAATTAAACTAAAAATAGTCAGGTTTCTTCATAAAATACAATTTTTTTCAGATTTTAATTGGGGCAGTTTAGGAAGTTTTAGTTCTTGTCGCGTACGACTTTAAAATACTAAAATATAGCACTACAATATGTTTAGTATATTGTAGTTTGGTACATGAAGAAAATATTCAGTTATATCTGCATTATTTGAATTCAGAATACTTGCATTCGGAAGTCTAATTGCAGAATCAGCATAGGACTGGTTTTTAGGCACATCATTTTCAGTATAAAAAAAAAAAAATCGAAGTATTGTTTTTCACAGCAACCTGAGAACTCGTTTGCTATGGCATTTTTTCTACAGAAAAAAAAAATAATGATAAAGCTTTTAAGTTATTTAACTTATCTATAAAGCAAAAATTGGCCATAAAATTAATCAATTAATTAATTATGAGTACTCAGAAAACTGAATGCATAATCAAGTAGAAATGATTTTAGTAATGAAAATTGGAATTAATAACCGTTTCAAACGAAAAGATCAAAAACATTTTTAATTAATTATAATTTAAGTGTGGAAAAAGGCTTAAAAATGAAACCGAAACCAAAATCATATATAGCTCATAAAACTTCAAATATCATAAAAACTATTTTGCTAACAGATCTGAAATTTTGTGGCAAAATTTCTCACTGATATGAGCCACTTGAAAATGTAAAAAAAAAAAAATTCGGTAAAAATTAAATGTTTAGGGAACTGTGTAGGTTTAAGTATGGGTTTTAATATCAATCTGTACATTTAAAATGGGTTTTCAGAATTAAAACAATGCGAAGCATTATGGTGTTATTTTGGGACGGCATTGCGATTAACAATTTACTTGTAGAAATGTTGTACTTTACTAGAATTACACACTTTTATGTAATTCAAATTTCTTTTCTTTTCAAAGATATATGAAAGGAGAAGATTTATAAAAAAATATTTCCTTGTATCATTTGCTTAAAAAGCAGCAAAACGAGAACTAGAAATAACTGACACATTTTGAAACTTCGCATCAAAAAATTGCATTCAATGTTCCAAATATTTTTGTTACACGTGTTTTTTCCAGTTTCATAGTGTTTTTCTATATTAAGCGTAAACAGGTAAACAAGTTGTTGAAGAAAATCAATATTAACGGACAACAAAAACCCATTTTATATCGGTAAGAGTTTCAGAGCTCATAGATGTAATGTCTAAAGTAAATCGTGTGTGAAAAATTCACAACTTCGATTTCTGCTTTTTTGAGAGAAAATCGTCCGGAAATAACTGCATCATTTTGCTTCATTACCCCCTCTTTATGTAAAAACAAGCCTTTTTGGAAAGATTACTTTTTCTATCATATTTACTTAAAAACATAAATTTCAGTTGCACAAAGGGGATAAAAAGAATCATAGCTATGTTAAAACTACTTTAATGAGAAAATAAATAATTTTAAAGTATTAAGAAAAAACAATTCATTTGAAGTAATAATTTTTTGAGAAGATTCCTACAGTAAAACAGTAATTATTTTAACCCTTTTAACTGACGAAATTATTGAAATATTTATGAATGTGTTAACTATTAAGAAAGTTTTCCAAATATAAAAAAGGTACTTATAAGCATTATGTTTTGAATTTGAAAAAAGGAAGCAAAATATAGTTCATTGTAGATAAAAATGAAAGACAGAACCTAAATTTTATTATAAAACTTCGTTCAAGGTACATGTTTTCTTGTTTAATTTTAGACAAATTACATGAATAAGTTTCATCCTGAATAAACTGAGTTATACATGCATACACAACACAAGAATATAGCTATGAGATACTATTTTATTTCATCAGCATGCTGTTTAATCTAGACCCTGCTTTTATGTGACAGGTTTTATTTTCTTACATATGCTATATATGTAATTTCGTGTTCCATGTTCGTTTCAAGCCTTATCCTCTTTATCTCGAATATAATCATGAAATCAACTTTATATAACCCAGTTACGTATTACATAAAACTGACTTCAAGGTTATGTATTGCGTTGCAAATAATATTGGCTTATTTATCATTATATGAGCCTCTATTGTGATATTTTGCAAGGCATAGCCCTTTAATTTTTTAAAATTCAAGAAATTAGGCAGGCATTTTGTTACGGAAAATATTCTGCTATAGCTGAAGTCGCCTTACTTAAATATATTTGCCTACTCTTCTTTACTCTTTGGATATCAATAAATATTTTTTGCTTATAATTATAAAACACTTTGATCTGGTATCTAGATTATTTATGAAATTATTCTTTGTACCCAACTGGTACATCTTTTTCTTTCGATCTCTTTAATTATCTATTGTATTTCTGATGACATCTTTAGTGTTGTCCATGTCAGAAAGAAGAATTGGTACATTATCGCTGACATTAGCAGAAAGGGGCGTTTTATCCTGGAAAGAATTAATCCTTTTCTGATTTCTTTTGAGTCAATTCTTTACATGTAGTACGAATGAGTTCTAAATAAAAGTTAAACTAAATAGATGGAATAAAATTTTAATCCGTGCCATTCTCCATAACCATGCCTAACCACTGTAGAGATAACAAGTTATAAATAGTAAGAACGTGGAATCGTGGATGATCGTAGGTAATCCGCATTTTTACTACTAAATACACGTGAAAACGAATTTCATCTTTTTACGGTAACCCATCTATGTAATAAGAGTAATACTTGATTCTTGAAACCAAACTTCAATTTTAATTTATGCCTTATTTAAATTTTAAACTTACGTAAGCTTCCAAGTTAATTGATTGTCAATTCATTGACAGCTAACTTACGATAACTGCAACATATCATAATTGTGTGTTTCAAGTATTATGTTTGCTCTAATGTTAATGTGACTTAAATATGTATAATGCTCATTTTCATATTTTTGTACAACTCATGCAATACGGTATCAGTTTATTGAATTTTAAGAGAACATCGTACGATTTACGGAATTAGTTTTTTTAATTTAAGGAATTTTAATTTTTTTTAGTTGCCTCTCCTATGTGTGTATGATTTGTGAAACAGATTATGTGCACAAATTTTTATAAAAGGCAGGCCATTTAATTTCTTAATGAAAAAAACTTAAAATTTGTGAAGTGATTTTAGTATGCTACTCATTCTTCACGCATGAGATTTGATTTACAAGTATGTCAAAACTTATGTAACAAAAGTTTTTATGTGTTTTGCGATAACATGATTAGAGTATTCGTACAATACTTCTTTCCATTAACGCTTATTAAAAATTCCTTTAAAATTGTATAAATTCTAAGTTCAATTATTTTTTTAAAAATAAGTATTTCTTTGGGTCAAAATTTCATGCCAAATTTTGTTGTTTGTACTATTAGCAACAGGTAAAAAAAAATAGCATTAGAACGCAATAGGAAAAAAAACCTTAGCATTTTAAAGGAAGACAAACTAGTTATTTTACCTTTTTCAGATAAGTAAGTTTAAAGTTTTGATTTGCCATAGGTATGTGAATAAAAACGAACGTAAAAGCTATCATAATTCTGCATTTTTTAAGTTTATAGATTTCAAATTCTGTGATGTTATAGAAAAGTATATAAAGAACAATTTAAGATAAAAAAAAATTAGATTTGATTTTTTAACCGATTTTTGTCATTTGAATCGTATTGTGTTCCCGTTATTAAAAAATAATCATACAATGGTAATTAATTAAATGAAAAAAAGCTATAATAGTCAGCTTGAAAAAAATATTTAACAATAGTAATTAAAATAGAAAAAGTAACATAAAAATTGTGATTCGGTTCGATAAATTTTAGCCCAGTCTATATCAAATGTCTTTACTATTATGTTAATAGACTGAAACAATTTTTACAAATGTCATCCTGAGCAATATACAAGTAATATCATTACTTCACAATTTAATCCATAGGCATTTCCCATGAAAAAAAATCAATATTGAAAATGCCTAAAATAAGCTAGTTTCATATTTCAGAAGAAAAAAAAATCGCTGTTATATATTAATAAGAACAGATGTTTTACAAATACATTAAGATATATTAATGTGCTATTTTTAATGAAAAAGATTTACAGAACTAAGCACATCAAATATAAGTTCAACATTCCAATAATTTGCATTCGAAGTGTATAACAAAGCAGTCCTCTTTGAACAACAACAATCTTCTCTGAAACGTGGTTCAAATAAATTAAATGTCGTGGCACAAAAGTTTATGGATCTCTAGAGACAAACTTGGTTTTGGAATTTGTCCAAAATGTTTGCTCCTGAGTGATATTTATTCTCTTCTCTAGTGTCAAGTGCTAAGTTTCGAAGAGTGGAAAGGAAGCCTTAACAAAAGCAGCAATAAATGTTTTGAGAGGAAAGATAAATGGAGTATAGAAATGACATTTATACCTATTGATTTTGAAATTTGACTATAAAATGTACATTTGCAGTCATTTATCATCATATCAATTGGCAGAAGTTTGAATTTTGGAGAACAGTTTGAATTTCGTCGCCTACTCATTTTCTAGTAACAGTGGAAAAAATAGAAAAAACTGAGTTTAAAAGGGATTTTTTATTACTATCTTGACCCACATGAAGTAAATCAAAATATGTATCAAAATATGATTTTGACGATTTACGTGGAACTCTTTCAGTAGGATAATTTATATTTAGCTTAATTATTTATTTAAATAGCCATCTTTTCCATTTCATTTTTTTTAAAATTTCTTTAATTTAATTCTAAAAATTACTTAGGAAACCTCATTATAATGTAGATGTATTACATTATTTATAATCTTGCCCTTCTCTTCGGATCTATAAGACACAAAGTAAACGTATGCGTACTTATTATACAGGGATATTTTCATGAAACTTCCTGACATTGTTTGTTAATTGTGTAAATAATTACTCTAAGAATTATTTATGTTTATTTGTATTTCCAAGGAATATTTTTCAATTTATACCTGATGTGTCATTCCTGCCAATATTACCCAATGTAAACGATCATTTATTTTTACTCATACATGTTCACTTTAATTTGGAAAAATTCAAAAGAAAAACATAACAGTTTCTCTAATTTATCCGTTTTTAAAATCTGCTCCATTGACGTATATGTTTGGTCACATTTCATAACAGCGCGTGCATGATCAAAAAGTTGATACAATTGTCAGGGGGCTTAACTATTTGCTCTTACTGCAACGTTTCTTGTTTTTGCTGTTTTTCACTACCTGATAATACGAGCTAATACGAGTTTCTGACAGCGCAGAAGTATCCGAGTATGACAATCATATAAGTGATGAAATAAAGTGAAAATTCTGACATTGATTTTGATACCCATATTCAACAAATGAACTACAAATAGAGAGTTCAGTCCAATAATAGGGAAACAAAAGGAAAGTTGGATCCACTCTACACATTCTTAATCAACAAGCAGCTAATATTATAAAAAAACAACTCCAGGTTTCACATGTTGTGCAACGGCAAGGGTAACAGACGTAAAATAGGTAGGTATTCAATTCTACAACTGAAAACGAATATATAGGAGTGACTAATATTCAAGGAAAAAATGTTTATGGAAAAATATCGAAAGCTTTGCTAACGACTTCGATTGCAATTATGCCAGAGAAGTTCTAGTGTTGGTGAATAATAGAAAAAAAATTATGTTTGAATGTAATTTTTGCTTATTATCTTCATTAATGAAATCAAGAAAAATATGTTCATATATGCTTTATTATTTTCATGATTCATTTGGAACTAATTTTTTAGGGAAGTTTATATTTCTTACAAACGATTCAAATAGCCAGTTTTTCCACAGTTTTCTTGAAAATCTAATCTTTTAATCTTAGAGATAGTTATATATACAAAATATGTCATACTAATGTGCTAAAAAGTTTTAATAATTTTCCTGTCCCCTAAGTAAGAATGATATTTTTTGTTTGTAAATAGGACTACACTGTGTGAAAAGTATAAGACTTATGGAAAATATGGGCAGTATTTTTTTATTTATTTTATTTATAAAAAGTTTTTAAATTTTGTGTTTAAATAGGGGATCTATATGTTATTCCATACAAAAGTACATAGTAATATGTATCTTACACACACACACATACACACAAGTAGTAAGCAACTTTAAATAAAAAATAAACATTACTTCTTATTTATTTTGTTCTAAAAGATTCTTATTATTAGTTTTTGGTAGAAAATTAGATTCACTGCAGATATAATTTTATTCTATAATACATTTTATGTGTTATATTGCTATTTTTTTAAGTCGTAGTATAATAATTATTATATTTTTTCACTCTGGTGTGTGTGTGTTTGTGTGTGTGTATGATATTTTATTTAATTTTTATGTTACCTTAAATCGTGAAATAAATAGTCTTATTTAACGCATATAAATTTACACAACTAGCATACGAAACAATATTATTGTGAACTTGATTCACTAATTTAACAAAAGGCAACACAATTTAACTTTTTGTTTGTTTCCTAGTTTAAATAGCCTATTTTTACTAATTTTGGGTTGAAAAAAAACGAATATGCAAATGAAATTTATTTATTAGCTCTTGTTTTTAAGATATTCAACAGCCCATCCTTCAGTTTATGGGTAAATTTAAAGAACAAAACATTATTAACTAAGAAATACAATACAATAAATCATGTTTGAAGAAACAGTGTTCATATTAGAAAACAGCAGTACTTTTTAGTTTATTTCCAGTGAACATTTCCTTTTGGATTGTCTCTTGTATGTCGAAAACCGAGTATCCCTTATAACTATCCAGCAGTAGTCTGCGAATATTGACTCATCCAAACGATCCTGATATCTACACGTTCCATTGCTACTATATCTTAATGAAACCTTTTACCATGTTCGTCGCTTACAGATCCACACTTCTTAGGGAAAAAACCAAGATGGGAACGTAAAAAGTGGATTTTTAGAGGCATATTGCATCCTAGATCGTGGGAATTTTAAAGAAATTATTTCACCAACTGTTGATAGTTATCATCTTCTTTTGCTGTCTAGAAATCTTTGTACCACACTTTTAAGGACTTCCCAAAATGATTTCTCTTTCCCTTCCAGAATTTGATCAAGATGGTCTTTCATGATTTTTCGTATTTGAGGACCCACGAAGATTACCTCCTCAATCTTTGCATCACTTAATATTGGAAATTTTTATCTAAGGTAAAGCTTAGCCTCTCCTTCCTTGTTCATGGATATCACTAAGTTCTTTATTAATTCCAGCTTAATGTGGAGGGGTGGAAGCAGAATGTTATTTGGGTTTAAAAGAAGTTCATTTGGAACACTTCTATTACCAGATTTCCGATTTCTGGAAGAACTTTTGTCTTGTATGTAGTGCGATTTTCGATCTCTGCTGCCTTGCAAACACAGAAAACAGCATTACTTGGTATAGCCTAACTGCATTTTCATAAGTAAATCAATGACTTTAAAGTCACCACAGATCTGCCATTTATCATCCTCATACTTTATAACTCTAGAAGTAGTTTCACATTTGCAAAATTTTCCATCACGTGAACGAATTATCCAATGGGAATGGAAGGAAGAATGTTGGCGTTGTGCAGTAACACTGCTTTCAAACTAAGATTGTAAAAGTCTCTGAACAACCTCCATTTATTTGAATCATAACTGATGTTCATGAAATTCATCATTGACATCCATACATAATATCACATCTCCTTTCTTCTCAAAGAAATGAAGATTCTTTTCACGAGTCCTGTACTCTGTAACCTTGACACATGGTTAGAGTAAATTTCATTTCTGTAGTCTGGATGCCAGAAAAGCTCTGCCTTTTGTTTTAACAAGTCAATATCTCTTATGAGGTCACTCAATTTTGTTAGATTTAGTCTGTGGGGCCCATAAAAATCTTCTGCCTCGAAATCGGGGTCGGGGGAGGTTCCAGAGACTAAATATTCCAATTAAGTTTTTATTTATTTAAGAAAAAGGTAAATGAAAAGTATAGTTGAATTGATATGCATTGAACTTTAAGTCGAAAAGCAGCGCATGTCACATGAATTGCTCCCTATTGTATTTCCTTTGTTCTACTGACATTCTGGGTTACACTCAAAACAGACTTGCATAGGTGGCGCCGTTATACGCCTTTCGTAGAAGTTAAAAATCGATCCTGAGTCAAGTGTTTTCATCAGCCCGCTTAAGGTATCCGACTACGTTCGGAACCGTGATATTAAAAAAGCACATAAATGGATAATTTTCATGATATTTAGTGTCACTCAGATTAGAATACATGCATAAAAAATTTTTAAGGACATTTTGACAAAAAAAATTATTTAAATACAATATTTTGGCAAAAAAATAACCTAGAATAATATTTTTTTCAAAATGTTCTCTTTTGTCAAAAATGCTTCTATTATAAAAATATTTTGCCCGTATATAGCTCAGAACTATTTACAGAGGCTCAACTATGATTTTTGAAAAATTCACATTATTTTCAGAGTTACAACCAATTAAATTAATTATCGGCGTTTTTCTCTAAAATTTTCTCCTCTCTGTTGTCGTAAAATATCTATAATCCCACTTCTAAGTTATATATTTCAAAATTTCTAGTTGAACCTCTGTGGAAAGGTCTGAGCTATATACAGGGAAAATATTATTATAATAGAAGCATTTTTCACAAAAGGAGAACATTTTGAAAAAAATTATTCTAAGTTAATTTTTTGCCAAAATATTGTATTTAAATAATTATTTTTTGTTAAAATGACCTTAAAACAATTGTATACATGATTTCTAATCTAAGTGACACTAAATATCATGAAAATTATCCATTTATGCACTTTTGCAAAATCACGGTTCCGAACTTAGTCGGATACCTTAAATGAGCATCACTGAGATAATGCACATAAAGTAAAATGAGTGAAAATACAACTATTTTTGAATAAGGAAGAGTTATGATTCTTGAAAACAAGAGCTGATCTGAAATTTTCATGGTGGTTTTCGTGCTTAGTGGGTTAAAATACTTCATAATAATCTATTTTTGAACCTGAAACATTTTTGGTGTTGCCTAGTGTAATTAATGATTCACTAAAATATATTTATTTAAATATATGCTGATTCTTGACTTTCCATTTATAAACAAATTGATCATTATGAGTTTAAAATGTTATCAAGTTATCATATAACTTACATTTTTCCTCGAATGCTTTGATTCAAGCATTCTAAAAATATTTTTAAAAAATGAAAAAAGAAAAAAATGAAACGGAAGAGAATTAGAAAAAAAATAAATAAGAATAAGAAAATAATTTAAAGATTTTTTTAATGATTTAGCATTTCACAAACATGGCAAATAAAATAACTTTCTTCAGAAAATTTGCTAATTGAATACACGTAAAATTATGAAACAATTATTCTAATTAAGGAACACTTTCAATACCTTCAGAAAAAAAGTTTCACTAAACACATTTTTTTAAGATTATTGAAATTGGTTTTTCTCAATGAGGAATATAAAAAAAAAATTAAATTTGTCAAATAAATAAATAAGAAGCATATTTTTTGATACAAGAGATAAAAACAGTAGTTGCTAAAGTTGAAAGCTAAAATAGGAAATACGAGAAAAACAAGTAATATATACATATATATATATATATATATATAAATTAAGTCAATTCCTACTTAGATCAACAAAGGAAAATTTTATTTTAGCTACTATCTATTAAATAGTTACAATTAATATACATAAGTAAATACGTTTGACAGAATCACAACATTAAGTGGTAATTGATTTTTATTAATTAAAATTAAAGTATCGTATTGTCATCCAAAACAATCGTGTATAAAAAATTTCACTTCAAATGAATGCTTTAAAACTTGAGAAAAAAAAATATTTTAAAGTTTTGACACAAGTCGCCAAAAGGGTCGCTAAATCGCCAAAAGTGATGCCAAAGAGAATGTTTTTGTAATTCTTTAAATAATTAGTTTTAATCAATTAATTTTTATTAATTATAATTATATTACTGTATTGTCATCCAAAATATTCATGTATATAAAATTTCAGCTCAGTTGAGCGCTTTAAAAAGTACTTTATTGATGATTGAAAATTACACACCAAGATAAATAAATAAATATATAGAGAGTGTTAGATAAGAGTAGATATTGAATGAAGATAAGACATACAATTTGAATTATTACAGATTTTCAAATTGTTTTGCTTAATGCATGACGTATGAAAAACTGAATTACCGCGTGGTTTCGAAACAGAAATATTGTCGCGTGATTGGAAATATCATAGGAATCATTTTAAAAAATACTGAAAATATAATTTCTTTATGAAATAAAAATTAATGACAGTAAAACTGAATCATCCTAAATTGGCATTTGTTTTAACACTATCTCTTATGACATGTATTCCATATGTTCAAGATATATTGATGTTATTTTAAAATATATAATGAATAAAATTTGAACCTTTTCTGTGTAATTTTTTGACATATTCTATATTTTGTCACACCGGTTAGAACAAATTTTTAGCTATGCATATTTGTATAACATTATGTATACATTTTTAATTATACATTGTATTCTACTTTAAATGCATAAATCGATTTTTAACATTTAAAAATAAATTTAAGTTTAATTATTGCAAATTCCGTTTTATAGATCGCATCCACATATACAAGGTGTCTGGATTTAAAGTATCCAAATGTAACGACTTATTATTTCGGAAGTAGTCATCAGAATGTAATAAACTGTTCATCCGGAGATTTGAAACCCCTCCGAATTGTTTTAGGTCTAACCTGATCGGTCGTACGTGCGTGTATTATCCTGCGATTTCTGACTATAGACTTGTTACAATGACTTCGTTAGTGAAGGCATTGACGCCTGAGTAAAAAGTTCAGTGCGTACTGTGGTTAACGGATTTTAAAACAGCCCCGCGTGTAATTTTATATGGATACCTTGAGAAAAGAAAAATCATTAACAGTGAATAATGCATGGTGTTATCGAATCAACTGAATGAAAAAATAAAGGAAAAACGTCCTGAAATTTAAAAAAAAAGTTATCTTCCACAAAAACAATGTTCCGTGCCACAAGTCCAAGAAAAAGATGGTTAATTGAATGAATTGCCCTTCAAATTAGTTTCCCACCCACCGTACAGTCTAGATCTGTCTCCCAGTGACCATTGACTGTTTGAAGACCCAAAATGAATGCTCCAAGGAAAGATATTTAGGTCAAATAAAAAAGTGATTGCCGATGTTAAAGCCTATTTTACGAGCAAAAACAAATCGTTCTATGAAAATGTATTTAAAAAATTAAAATATCGCTGGGATGAATATATCATTCTTGAAGGGGAGTATCATGATAAATAAAATTTTGTTTTACCTATAAAAGTTGTTATTTTATTAGTTAGGTCCGGACTTTTTGTGTAATGTGTTAGTGACCCTAAGGTCTTGTCATATACAAAATTTAATACTTATCATAATAATTTGTATGGTTTATAATGTAAGACATATTGAAGCTTTGCGGAGATGTATATTATTATTGAATTTAATACATTGTTATTATATGGAGGATGGTGAAGTGTTATTAGGATTGTGGAAATTGGGTCACAAATATTGAAAGTTTGCAAAGCACTGGTTTCAAACAAATGTTATATCTACAAAAAAATATACAATACTAGCCGTTACCTACCCGTTTCACTGGGTATTTCACGATGTTGCATAAATACATACTGTTTGCATGTATATAAATCATTGATATCTAGCATTAAGAATTCGATTGGATTGAAAAATATATTTATAGCTGTAACTCTTACCTCTTGATATAAAAATGACAGAAATTAAAATTTCTAATTTCTATTAATATCTAAAATAGAAGTAAAAACATTTTTTTGCGTTTACTTGACCCAACAATCAAGTGGATTTCCGCCAAAGTAACTCTCAATGGATCTCCACTCCATAAAATAAACATGCATGCAAAGCTTCAAGTCTAAATCTAATAGAGCAAAAACGGAATTTTTATCATCAATACACACCATAACCTCGTTGAGAGCATTCTTAGCGGATTTCAATTCAACAAAAGAAACACACAAGCCAAATTTTATTATTACCGTCCTAGTAGTTCGAAAACGGGAATTTTGTCTATCAATACGCCCCAACAGCTCCCATCGCTTCCCCCTGGAGCTGATTTCCGTAAAATCCATTCTTAATGGAACTCTATTCAACTAAAGAAACCTACTCAACAAATTTCAAGTAAATGGGTTAAATTCAAAAACAGGAATTTTTCCATAACTCTCCTTAACCCCTCGCAACCCAACTCCTTTGGGGGGGGGGGATCGGGTTTCGCAAAACTCTTTGTTAGAGGAACTCTATTTCCTGAAAGGAACATAACTTCTAATTTTCAAGCAGATGGGTCTAATAGTTGGAAAATGGAAATATATATCTATTACACCCTTTAATCCTCCTCAGCACCCTTTGGGGGTCAATTTTCCCCAAACCTATTTTGTAACGGATCTCTACTCCATGAAAGGAGTCTGCTTATCAAATTACAATATTGTAAATCTAAAAGTTAAAAATGAAAATAATTATCTGTAACGCCTCTTAAGCCCCCGCAACGCCAATTAGGAAGCGATTTTCACAAAACCCATCTTATAGCGGATCTCTACTTAATGAATGGTATCTGTGTACCAGGTTTCAAAACTGTTCATCTAACAGTTTAATAATGGAAACAATTAGATTCAAGATTTTACGTCTAAGTTTAAAAAATGAGATAATTACCTATAATGCCCCTTAATTCTCCGCAACTTCACTTGAGGGTCGATTTTCACAAAACCCATTTTGTAACTGATCTCTATTCTATGAAAGGAATTATTGTACCAAATTTCAAGATTTCGTCCAATAGTTTATAAATGGAAATAATTACGCATAACTCCACTTAAGCGCCCTCAACGCCCCTTGAAAGTCGATTTTCGTAAAAAATCATTTTTTAAGGGATCTCTAATCAATGAAAGGAATCTGTGTACCAGGTTTCAAGACTGAACATCTAACAGTTTAATAATGGAAATAATTATCTAAAACATCTCTTAAATCCCTGTAACGACCTTTGGTTTTCGATCTTTGCGAAATCCGTTCTTAGCTGATATCTACTGCATAAAGGAACCTGACTACCAAATTTCAAGCCTGTAGGTTTAATAGTTCAGGAGATATCGTGATTAGTCAGTGAGTGAGTCACTTTTCTCCTTTACATATATAGATTAACAGCCTCATAAGTTTAAACAAGGAAATATTGACTTTCTTAAATTTCTATAAGCACCTTATCCCATTTAAACTGAAATACAATTTTGGAAAGTTTCCTTAATTTACCTAAGCAACGTAATAAACTAATATATATTTTTTTATCATAATAGTATTTATTGTGTTTTCATTTTTTTTTAAAATTTTGGCCTTCGAAGCGTTATATATGAGTTTATTAGCTATGCATACTCTAACTTTTATTTTATAATTAAGAATATTATACATTCAATAGAAATTCTACCATATCACAACTAATTTTTTAAACTCAAAACTTTAGTTATATTTTCTATAAACTAAGAATCATGCATTATTCTTCTTCAAAAGACCTGCCGAAAATATCTCGAAACTGCGTTCGTTCTCTTCAAGATTTCTACGGGGACACATAAACTCTTCGAAACGAGACATCCTTTTTTATGGAGATCACTTTCAAACATCATCAAAATATTTTTTTCCCTTCCTTTGGAAAAAGAAAAGAATCCAAGTAGACAGAAAAAAAAAGAAATATTTTTTTCGTACTTTTGTTTGACGAGATAAAAACTATTCTCACAACAAATGAAAGTTGAAAGCAAAAAAATAGTCCAATATTTTTTTTTTCAAAGGTTCAGTTGAGTATTTGGAAAGGCACATAAGACGTCAGGTAAGATTGTAAATATTCTTATTTTTTTCTCCAGGTCTTGACAACAGTCAGAAAATTTAGCTCAGTCGTAGTTTATTAAGAAACATCATTTACTAGATTTCAGAAATATTTGCATTTCTTGTTGAGATCGTTGAGGCTAATGATGCAAGTTTAAATCAATTTGGATGAAATTTTCTTCTTGGACTGTATCCATTTGAAGTACAGTCGATGGAGTTGGGATGGAGCTGAAAGAAAATCTAAGAGGAATTTTTAATAAATCAAATATAATATATATTTATGCTTGTTGAATTTATAGTTTAACTACGTTATCTTCTTAAACTATCTGAAGGAAATTCACTTGGAATATTCAAAATGCCTTAAGATCGACATTTTATTTGAAGGCGAAAATTAAATCTAGTTACAATACTCAAACTATTTAGGAGATACATATATAAATAACATTATGCAAAAAAATCAATCAGTGCATTATTACTCAATTGCGAGAAATTTGTTCCTGAAATTACCGAAATAAGAGAAACCCCTGGTATCAATTAAAGATCCCCCGAAAAGAGGAGCAAATGCATGTGAAATATGTCGAGTCCTCAAATCAAAACCGCTAATGTCATGTGGAAAAATGCAGAGTAAGATTCAACTTTATATATAATCCCCTTTACTTGACCATTGCTTAAATTTATGAGATCCTCACTCTTAAGCTGACACAGTGTTATTAAATTGACAAAAATCGGTCAAAAATATCTTAGTCTAAATTATTTTTTATTTACTTTTCTACAAACTACCGAAATTCGAAAGCCACAAGTGTAAAAGATGCAGAGTTATGATAACGTTTAGGTTTGTTTTTATTCACATTGCAATGGCAAATCAGTATTTTAAACTGGCCCATCTCAGAAAGGTAAAATAACTAGTTTGTCTTCATTTAAAATGCTAAGGCTTTTTTTCTATTGTGCTTAGTACTTGAAAATTTTTTTCACTTGTTGCTGATAGTACATAAAACAAAATTTGGAATGAATTTTCCAATCAAAGCAGTATTTATTTTTTTTAAAAAAAGAATTAAATTAAGAATTTGTGTACATTTTTTAAGAAATGTTCGATAAGTATTCATAAAAAGAACTATTGTACGAATACTAATCATGTTTTGACAAAAGCCATATCAGCTTTTATTATACATAGTTTAACGTACTTGTGTAAATCAAATTACATATATGTACTTAAATTTTTGTAGTAGAAGTAGCATTTTAAAATCACTTCATAAGTTTGAAGTTTTTCCATTAAAAAACAAAATATTTAGCTTTTGATGGACGTTTAAGCACGAAATCTGTTTTACATCATACATACGCATAAAAAGAAATTTAAAAATGTATGAAATTCCTTAAATTAAAAAAAATATGGTTCAAATTGTTCCATATCCCCTTAAGTCCCCTTAAGTAATTACTTAATGTCAACCAAAACTTAAAAATAATTAAAATTGAATCAATATAGCTAAAGGCAAAGAATTGCAATATTTAAAATTGCATCCAGTTTTGATGCCCTTTTTCTCTATGTGTGTGTTCCGATACATCATAAAAAAGCTTAGTAGCAGTTATTATTTATGATTTAATTTCTACAATTGGAAACAACTATCGTTTTTTTTCTCATAAAATGTTTTTAAGAAAATAGTTAATATCCGTTTTTTATACCTTTGAAAGTTTGAGACATACATTAAACATTATGCATCTCATTTTCAAGCTTACCATATACCACCAAACTAAAACTTTTTTTTTAGAAATAGTATTTTACGAACTATGAAACTAAATTGTAGCTATATTAATGAGAAATTAGTTATGGATAATAACAGCTTTCTTAATCGATATTGATTGATACAGAAGTTAATTAGTTCTAATATCTAAGTTAATTAATGCATAATTTAATTAACTAAATTTATAATTTAGTTATATTTCAGCGATTGACATCGATATCGATTTTGTCCATCTGAAATTAAAACTTTTAAATTTATTAAAAGGATTGACTTGTTTTATCGTGACTGGGGGAAATGTTTGTTTTATTTGATTGTATTTTTTGTTGTGGTAGTTATATTCCTAAGCATAATGACCATCCGGAGTTATAATTGAAAATTTGATTTTTCCTACGGTTATCCTGCAAAATACCAAAAATAAATTTAAATATATTTTTTTTATATACTTAGAAATTTAGTGAGCACAAATTATTTGTTGGGGCATCATGTTTTTTATATAGTCATGACTCGAAGATTCATTCAGCCTATAATCATTTGCATTGCTTTTTAACCCAGAAGTCCTACATTTGATAGTAACGTTAGTGGTCGCACGAGATGGCGGAGTCACTCCAATCCTTCTTTCATAATTATTTTACTGTACACGATTAAAATAGTAATTCCTGTTAATTATTTAATTAATAGAAAATATACCTACCTGAAAGTCCTAAAGTCTACTTTTAAGGACTTTTTAATTTTTCTTTGATAAATTGAGGAAAGATTCAATCAAATCAACTAAAATTTTACAAATGTGCGTTTCTTCCATAAATGACACAAATCGCAGATGCATTTCGCTAATATTATAGAAATGATATTTTCAGGCAAAACTGTCATATTTTGTTCAAATTACTATAGTTTTATTGTACTTAGATGATCGACAAATAGCATATGTTGATCTTTTCTTTCTTACATCTTTTTGATCTGGCACAGTGTTTCTTCTGATACATTTGTGGTTTCATATCTTTTTTGATGCAGGTCTTTAAAAAGCATTTAAAAATCTCCCTTTTGACTCAAATGTTTCGTGTTCATTGTTCTTTTCGAATTTACTTTCGCTATCATAATTGATATCAATTATTTCATCAGGTCCTTCCCTCTTGTCTGATCATTTTCTTTTCCCTAAGTTTCAACTTCGTCCAATAGTGACCGCAGATTCCGATTCCTTATTTTTATATTCTGTTCATTTACATTTACATACCAGAATGAGTCATGCAACACAGCAATACATGCTGCCAAGACGTTCAGAGGGGAAAATTGTAGTTTGTTCGTAGAAAATACTTAGAACAGTGCTTCTCAAACTTTCATGGTTTGCGACCCAATATTCAATCATAATTTTCATCGCGCCCCCCTTCCATACAAATAATCTATTAAATTCAATAACACTATACTTTTTGAATATAAAGCTACAACACGACTTTAACCTCAATTGCCACCGACGTATATAAACGTCAAGCTCAAACAATCGATAATTGCCTAGGTCATATATATACGTCTTTCTGAAGTACTATCTTTTCTGTGCACTGCTATCCATAAAATTATTCCGAAGGCCTTGGAATACAATAAAAGGACATTGACGGTGTTTGCAAAGGATTTACTTATTTCATGGGATTTGCTTATTTATTCCTTTTCTCTTCCCCCTCTCCCTCCAAAATATCACATACGTGCGTCTACGTGGAAAATGGTGGCATTGGGGAAGAATTTAAGTAACACTTTTAACTGGCAGTTAAAGGATTAATTATAAACCGTACAAGTTATCAAGATATGTTTTCATTTTTGTATTTAATTTTTTGTATGACAAACCCATGGGGTCACTGGTAATTTTTAAACTTTTTCTTTACTTAGTATTGTTAAGTTAACTATAAAATACATGGTGCAGTACTGATACATTAATAAGTGTATTATATTAGTGTAAATGTGTGTTTTATTTTTTATTATGTCAGAATGTATTTTGTTTGTTTACTTTCCATAAATTAATAATTTTCTTAAATAATCTTTTGTTTTTGACTTTTTAGTATGCTCGCCCCCCTCGTAGAGTTATCACGCCCCCTAGGGGGGCGCGCCCCACAGTTTGAGAAACGCTGATTTAGAAACAAAAGTGGTGCTTGGGGACCTCAGTCACCCCAAGTATCTTAAGTTTATAAAATAAAACGTTTACCACTAACAAAAAAAAAAGTGAGAGAGATGTGATAAATACATTTTAATTCCCATGAAGACAGTCATATAGGAGAAGACTGACAAGGTCATTGGTAACAAACCGTTTTCCCAGAATTAAAGATTTCTTGAGCCTGGGGTGACTCTGAACGCCACGTGACCTCTCCCGGTTTAAATGACTTTAATTCAATAGAAAACTGTCCGTGATATAAATGATTTACGTTTGATTGTATATGAAACGTATTAATTACATTTTTTGTTGTCTTTTTTTGAAAAATCTCATAAACAATAAGAATTATATTTGAATTAAATGTAGTCGCATTAAACGAACTATTATGATGTTATATTTAACTAAAATTAGGATAGTTAACCTTATGAAGAATGGAATACATGATTGTTGATGGTTAACGCGGCATTTGGCAATAAATTGTATTTGGAAGGGCTCTATAATTATTAAAGATATTTAAGTGATGTTTGCAGCATTTACTTTGACTCTTCCTTCTCGATTTTTTTCAATGCAACCATGGAGTTTTAAAGATTTAATTTGCGATATAACTCATCTTTGCTCATAACTTGACTGATATAACATCTGCTGCGGCATATGACCTACACCGCTAGATAACTGTATTTACTAGCATTTTAAATGTCATTACAATTACTTGAAAGTGGATCAAATTTATGCAGTCCAATTCCAGTAGACTATTTTGTAATAGTTTTATGGTATCATTCGTTTAAATTAAATTAATAGCCACATTCCTTAACAAAATGATTTACTTTTATGTTATAAACTTTTAACATGAGGTAAAATACTCCAGAATTGCACTGTATTTAGCTGATCATTTTGTTTATTTTTTTTATATATATAAGCAAGAATTATTTTTTATAATTATGGAACAAATATTATATTTTTATCTCTTATTGCGCATAAATGAAAATTAATGTAATAAAATACATTTTATTCCTTTAAATTAAAAAATGGTTCAGTTTTTATTATTATTATTATTAGTAGTAGTAACGCAAGTCGTAATGTGCATAAATAAAAAAAAAGTTAATCAATTACTAAGTTTACTAATCAATTACTTAGTTTACTAAGTGAATTAATTTATGAATTAAATTACTACATATAAGCAAGTTTTTAAATACTTAGCATTCATAACAGCAGAAACAAATGCACTGCAAAAAAAATTAATCACACATAACAAAACAAATATATTGTAGGAATATGGAATTAAAAAGTTAAATCCGAAAGGCAAATAATAATTTAAATATATTCATTTATAAAAAAATAAAATAAAAAAATATGTGTGAAGATTTTTTTCCTATATGCCTCTCAAGTGTATTGGATTAACTTAGAAGAATTATTTGCAGAAAAAATTCCATCCTTTTCTTCTTATTCCAATTTCGTTCTTGAAAAGATTTAAAAGCTTTAATTGTATTTCCCATCACTTATATTTAAGATAAAAAATATAGCAAATGTATTTACAATAGAATTTACACATCATTTTAGTCTTTAAAATATTTTAAGTGCAAAGTGGTTCTTCGGAAGGAAACAATTGTCACTTGCAAAGTGAACTGGTTGTTTTGTGTAAGACATAAAAATTGGTATTCTGTTTGTGAGGGATTACACACACACACACACACAAAGCAAAGTAATGATTTTATGAATAGTAAAGAATAGTATAAAAATAATTATCTAATAATTATTCACATGTTGTAAGAGGGGAAAATATTTATCGTTATAAACGTTAAACATTTGAAAAAACTTATTACATTGTAGAACATATTTAAAGACAGACTTAAGTGGAATTTCAACACATCTTTTTTCCCATTTACTGTGAAAATAATAATAAAGAATTCTATTATTTTTAATTATTTATTTTTAGTACATTACTTTAATTAAGTAAATTAATAGCTGTACAAAGAGAATATTTTGCTTACGTCAGCTTAGAAAAATGAAAACTCTTAGTGAAATTTAAATAAATTGTGCCATATATTTTTAAAAAAAAGAAAAAAAAGAAATCTTATCTAAATAAATATTGATTTACTCAATCAATATTCAACAGGTTTAGATCAGGGCCGCGTTTCTATATTGAGTGTTATGTTCCACTCAGTATCTTTAACGTTAATAATCACTAAGACATTTTTCTAGTATTATTATAATAATAAAAATTTGACTTACAGTAAATTAATTTTACTAAAATCTTGGAATACCTTCTTTGTACACATGGTGATGAACGTATAAAATAGGTTTCAATTCACCTGTTGTATCTATTTTTCTAATAAAAAACCAAATTTTTAATTGCAGGAAAAATAATGCTCCGAGAAATTCAGACTTTTACTCTCAAATATCTGATGAAAAAAAGCAGCAAAAACTTGACTTTACTTGATCTTTTATCAAAAAATAAAATGAATTTGAATGAATTACTCAATTTCAATACAATATTGTTTATATATTAAGATGTTTTCATTTAAAAAATTAGAAAACATTATCCAATTTTAAATATTAAAATTGAAGATTAGAGTTTTCCAATTTTGTTCCATAGCATTAGAAGATGTTTTCACTTATCTACAAGATTTTAAAACATTCTTTTCAAAACTGTACTTGTAAAATATTTTTAAGTGTTGTATAAACAGATGTACAATAACTAATTAGAAATCTGAAAAACATTTCACTGGAAAAAGAAACAATAAAACAATCCATATGAGTTTTATAACAAAATTAATTCTTATAACTTTCAGAAAAAAAGATAGATACATTTAACAAGAACTAGTAACATATTTTTTCCTAAAAAATTATTTTTCATGTGCATATAGTTTTATTTCGTCATATAAGTAATGATTTCTTATATAAATACTGCAATAGTTCGTCCATATCAAAGCTTGAACATTTTCTTACCAATCTAGTGTTAACTGCACCATACAATGAAAAAAATGTGTACATGACAAATACTTATAAATTGAACAATATGTACTTTGTACAAAAAAAGTACTTAATTGTACATATCTATGAATGATTTGTGAAAATGGTATCAATCTGATAATATCAAACAGTTTTTTTTTACTTATATTTCGGTGAAAGTTTATTTTGATGAAACTATGCGGCAAAACTTTATATATTTATGTATAAAGCGTAACTTAAATGTATTTCTGTTCACGGGTATACCCTTGTGTATATGCACATACTATATATATAAATATATATATATATATATATATATATATATATATATATATTATCATTAAAGTGTGTAATTCCGTTTCTTCAAAGAATAACTAGGTATTTCATGAAATAACTAGACCAATCAGTTAAAGAATACAGCAGGTGAAAAATTTCATATTTAACTTAGTTATTCTATGACATATATATATATTACTAATGATAGTCCGTTAAAATGTTATTTCAAAATTTAATGGGATATAAATAGCTAAAATCTCTCGAAAAATACATTCTGGCACTATTGCGGATGATTTACTGATAAATAAGGAAAAACTGATAATATAATGTATACTTGCTCATACTGCTCACATTAGTTAATCCGAAATAATCTTAATCATGATAACGAAAGTAAGTTTGAGAAAAGAGATGGACAGGAAAAGATTGAGTTGAAAGGAAAATTTTCAAACGCAACTAAAAAAAACTACCTTAAGAAAGATAAGAAGTCACAAGACATCCTGCACCCTGTCAAAAAGACGCAAGCAAAAAAAAATGTTTAGCATGCTATTTGTTGATCATCAATGGACAATAAAACTGCAATAGCTTAAACAAAATATGGCACTTTAGCCTGAAAATATCATTCATGTAATATCAGCGAAAAGTGTCTGTGATTTGTGTCATTCATTAAAGTCACGCATAATTGAAACATTTCAGCTTAATTGGATTGGATTTTTACTCGAAGTATGGGATGAAAATTGAAAACTTTTTAAGAGTAGAGAAGTATACTTTTTCTTAGTTAAATTATTCACCGGAATGACGGTTTTTATCAGTAATAATAAAATAATTAAAAAAGAAAAATTATTTTGGTAAATATATCACCTTGTGTGGCCGCTAACGTTTGTATCGAGAGAGCAACTCCGCTCAAGTTAAAATACATTCCTAAGAAGAAAACTAATATATGAAAAAAATATACAAAGAACTTCGAGAAATGGCGTATATTTTGTAGTGAAAACCAATAATTCAAAGTAAAGTAAAAGTAATAGTTGGATTAATTCTTACAAATGAGGCATAGTTTTGATTTCGCATTACCAAAAAGACATTACGACACATCAAACAAATTCCTCAATAATTTCCTTTTAGCATTCCTTTCTATTAGGAAGGAAATAAGCTCGCTCTTTCAATTACAGATCTTCTTGACTTTTTGATTAACTAGCTGAATGTGGAGAAGATGATCTTCCGAAACAGTGGATGCACATGGTTTAAAACAAACAGTTTCTAAAGATTCCTATTAACTAGCTCACCCCAGCGTGAAAGCGGAGGAAATTGCTCCGTTTAATGAAGTTCTGGAGACAGACTCTCAAATAAACAGGAATAATGCCATCCGAGATATTTATTTGGGATGAGGAGTTTATTATGACGCTACATTTAAGACGAATGCATTTCTGTTTGTTGAGTAATATTATCGAAAAAGGTAGATTCCCTCAAGGCTTTCTTTTATAAACAGTTGGAATAAATGTTTAAAAAACTTCTGAGGATTGTTTAAAGTTATCCATCCTTGTAATATACGCATGTGCATACACAGTTAATTAATTGATGGAAATTTTAATTAAATTAGAAGTGAAATTGGTTATCTATCTTTTGCACTGAAAAAATATGAAACATAATATTTTGGAAGTAGTAATTCATAAAATGGAATGTCTAAAGGCATATACATTGAATTGTGCATTTCATAGAAATAATTTGAATTTTGATCGTTTGATTTAGTCAAAACAGAAACACTAACACCTCACCTGATTATTTTCTAATAATAATGTACAGTTTAGGAAAACAGTAATAAATATTTCATTGAAAAATAGTCAGTTAGATAATTATGTGTTTGTTGTGTTAATTTTTAAATAATCTAAAATAAAACATTATTAAAAACTATTTATTACAACGTATTGTACCAAGTTCTTAGTAGTATTTTGCAAATTTCTTTATTTATGTGCATCCAAATTTAATAATCTATATACCCGTATATAAAACGAAAAAAAAAAACAAATCATTCATTCACTGGCTAACTCATCATAATATCTCGGGAACTATTAGACCGACAGATGAAAATTGACAAGCAAGTTCCTTTTAAAGAGTAGAGATCCGCTAATTAATTTTTTTATAAATACCTGCCCCCAAAGGGGATTACAAAGTGTTAAAAGACGTTAAAGATAAATATTTCCGTTTTTGAACTATTGGGAACTTGTAACATGGCAGAGAGGTTATTTTCATGAAGCAAAGATCCTCTACAAAAAAAGTTCTGTAGAAATCTAACTCTAAAGGGGGGGTTGCAAAAGGAATAAGTGGAGTTGGATATATATATATATTTCTGTTTCTGAACTATTTATCTACAGACTTGAAATTTTGCAGACAAGTTCCTGTCATAAAGTGTTGAAGATCCGCTACAAAAGAAGTTTTACAAAAATAAGACCTTAATAGAGTTTTAATGGGTTAAGAGACGCGCGTTGTAGAAAAATATGTTACAATTTATGTATTATAATATTTACAGTTGTGCAATTTAGCAGACAGATTTCTTTTATGGAATAGATTCGCTATAAAATGTCTTTTGAAAAAATCGATACCCAAGGAGGTAATTATGAGTGGTAAAGGAGAGGTGTACATAATTATTCCCTTTTTGAACTCTTAGACTTGCAAAGATGGAATTCGGCATGCATGTTTTGTAAATGGGGTAGAGATCCAACATGAAAGCAGTTTTGTGATAATCGCTCCCCTACTCGGAAAGTGAGTTGAAAGCGTTGAGAAATGGGATAGATATATATTCCATATTTTAAATTATGAAACCTGCATGCTTAAAATTTGGCTGACATGTCTTTGTCATGAAGTAAAGTCCCGCTACAGAAGGGGTTTTGCGAAGATCAACCCCTAAAATGGGATAGAATTACTAATCCCAACCCATTTTAGGGGTAACCCCACCTAAAGTGACCATTTTTTTTAATGAAAAGTAGGAAGAAAAATTTCAGAAAAAATTACAACTGAAATATATGAAACTTCCTTTTAATTAAAACAAAAATACGCTAACCATGCTTACATTCATTTTAATTTCTTAAACGAGTATTTTTTCCATTGACGATTTTTTTTTTTGTCTACTTATCATTTTCTGATATATCGGAATTTTTTCGGGGTAAGAAATATCCTTCATACCGAAGTTTACGATAAGCACTGTAGCTAAAATATTAACATTCAATATTGATTTCTCACTAGTACAAGAATCATTATCAATCGAAAAAACTTTTACAACTACTGCATTAGTTCCAGTGTTGTACAACGTAAATTCAACAAAAATAAGTGAATTTTCATATGGAAAGAGTTCATTTTGGTAAAGGTTAAATATTTCTACCCATGTTTTATCAATTTCACAAGCTGATTTTTCCATTGTTGTAATTTATCAAAATTTAAATATACATTCAGTCTTCTGATTTCTTCAAACAGTCAATTATCATTGTCTTTAATATCAGGCATTTCTCCTTCGACAAAAACTCAACAAATTTTCTATATCTACCCCATCTACTAAATATGAAGTCAAAAAACACAGTTGAAAACTGTTATTTCCTGTGATATTTGTTTCAAACCATTCTTCGACATTTTGGAAACATGTTTGGTTCATCTCTAAATACATAGATTAACAGATCAGTTTTAAAATATTAAAAAGGAGGACATGTAGGAGGACACTTTTCCAGGAAGGACAGAACTTAAAAAAGGAGGACGGTTGGTCACCATAGGATTACTCAAAAAGAGGATTACCATGCTAATTGATAAAATAAAATTCCGTATTTGAACTGTAAGACTTAGACTTGGAGTATGGCAAGCATGTTTATTGTGTTTAGTAGAAATCCATTAAAAATGGGTTTACAGAAAATTATAAGAATTTTTAATACAACCGAATGCTTAATGCTATAACTTAGGTATCAATAATTTATATAGATACGTATAAACAGTATATATATATTCAAAATTACGAAATACCCAGCGAAGTCGGAGGTTAACGGATAGTTACACATACATTTGGCTGTCACATTAGAACTATTTATTTAAATGTGAAAACATTAAATATTATTTTTTTGAATCTGTGTAAATATTTATATTCAAGGCTGTTTCTGAGGTTTTTCATAGATATTTGACTAAATAGTGTAGAAAGTTTTAAGTAGTAATTCTTTAAAGAGATCAATTTATTTAGAATCAATTATTTCTAAGGCAATTGCTATATTTAATCCATGTATTGACAGAAAAGACCTCATTCGATATTTACCAATATTTTGTAATCATTTGTGGTGTGTCTAATTTTAAAATTGAGGTAGTTATTTATTCCAATACCATTGATTAAAGTTTACTAAATCTCCGTATTGTGATTATGAACTAATGCACGTATACAGAGTACTATTTGATTTTTTTAGACTTAATTATGCGTTGTGATAGAACACTTTCAAAAGAAATTAAGGCATAAGTGAATAAAAAAGTTCTTAGTCAGAACAAAATTATTTTACATCACTCATTTTTAGCATATATTGGTATATAGTGAATTTTTTACAACATTTAAAACCGTAATAAAATGTTATAATTACAATATTATTTGTACATTTGAAATTTATATCGATTAATTAATTAATTTTGACTAAATTTAGTAAACTTTTTTTTCAATATATTGAGTGTGCAAATCTAATAAAATTCACACACCATGAGTGAAAAAAAGTCCAAGCGTATTCAAAAATTGTTTTCAAGTTTTATAAAGCATTTCATTTTATTGGGGGAAAAAAATTGGGCATTAACATGAAAATTTAATCATATCTGAAATAGCTGATGCTTATCGTGGAATAAAATAATGAACATGAATGGATGATACATGAAAGATTTCACTATGAAGACATCTCTAAGACCTCTTTTGTGCATAAAATATTACAATGGCATTAAAAAATTGATTTTAATACATTTGGCAAAAACCAAACTTTCAGAAAACAATTGTTCAGTTGGTTAAAATTCGGAAAGTCAATGTAAAACATATTTTCATTTGTTACTTCTGAATAATTTGTTTTCATGAATTAGTTATTTTATTTAAAATTTCATGCAGATTTTAATATAAATACTTGTTTAAAAATAATTTTAAAAATAATTTAATTTTCCTACAACCCTCTCTTGAGATTTATTTAACTAAAATGATGTTTCATACCATTTATGTTTGCAGATATTTTACATCGTTTTGACAAGAGGTATTAAACCCCATAAAAAATTGTAGAAATAAATTTATTAATTTTCCGGGATCATTCATTTTTTTTCCTAAGGATTTGTCCAAAAAGAATGACAAAGTTTCAAAAGCATAAAATAATTATATAGTTATGCTATTGCCATGAGATATTTTTCTTTTCAAAATTACCTTATTATATATCTGTATTAATGTTTGTCTAGCATACGCATTTGTAGCAGCATAAATGTTTTTACATTCTTATTGAAAATATCAAAAATATATTAAATGGAATACCTTAAGAATCGGGCGATATTATATATACAATACACTGATGAAATAAATTAAGAGCATTTACACATTTTATCAAATTGCATGAAAAGAACTGAACTGAATGAAATACCACTGCTTCTAGATAAAAATGCAAAAATTATATGGCAAATACGTAAGCGTACACGTGTGTGTAGGACAGAGCCAGCCGAAAAACAGGTTGGTGTTATTTGGAAGCAATTGTTTTGATTCAAATTGTAACAGTAAAAATGAGTAACCACCAACGTTTAGATGATAGAACGAGGTGACGAATTGTAGGGAGGCTAGAAGCAGGCCAATGTCAAGTCCAGATTTGTAGAGAATTCTATTTAACGCCTAGCGTGTTGTGTAACTTGTGGAAACAGTTCCAGCGTACTGGATCCCTCGAGAGAAAGTCTGGGCAAGGTCGACCAAGAGCCACGATGGCCAGAGAAGATCGCCATTTGTCGATTATAGCGTGGCATAACAGAAGGGGGCTACAGCTTCTTAGCACTCTCGTTACTTGTATGGGGCCACAAGAACTCATGTATTAAGGGTAACTGTTTCAAAAAGACTATGAGAGAGGGTTGTTTGCCAGAAGACCTGCTGTTTGCGTCCCACTTACATCTACGGACAGGAAAGTCTGTTTAGCATGGTACAGACAGCATAGAAATTGGAGCATGCATGAATGGGCGACCGTTCTGTTCACCGATGAGTCCCGTTTCAGCCTAATCACTGATTTTCACCATACGTTCATATGGAGAGAACTAGGGACCCGCGACCCTATTAACCCATTTATTTTGTTTATTTTGCCACTGCTGTTTCATACCTTCGAACTCCGACGTGCTACTCATGATCATGGGTGTGGATTGGAATTGTTGAATGGCTATTTGTTTTGTATTGTACCTCAATATATGTTCATATCAAATTTCATTAAAATCGCACCAGTAGTTCTAGAGATAATTGATCAAGTCTACAAATTATCTTAATTTCTTACACCAGTGTAAATAAGATGCACACGATATGTCAACCTAATTTTTTTAAAAAAATATATTCGGAATGTTAAAAAGTTCTTACTTTTTATTATTTTATTTTTTATTTGATTCATGTTTAGTAAACTATTTGAGAGATGAAAAATGAAAATATTATTGCATATAATCCGTTGTTAATTACAATTTAATGAAGCTCCCTATTAAAAGAAATATATTTCATTTCTCAATAATTTGCATGATTTGTATTTCCTGATGAACCCATTTAAAATTTTCTTTCCTATCATTTTATTGTATTGTTAATAAAAATTGTGTCTGTTAATTAACAAAACATTTCATGAAGATATTGTTTTTAATGAATGCAAATAAGTGTGTTTAAAATTAAGCATTATATTGATCGTTCACTGTTTTTTTTTTGTTTGTTTTTTTGTAACTTTATGTATAAACATATAATTTCTTTTTTCCTCAAAACCTATGTTGTTTATTAGTTATTTTAATTAAGATTCTGTTTTTGTAATTAATCCTCTTCTTTCCTCATTTCAATAACAAAGGGGTATTAAATTATTACTTCCGTTATGATGTTATTCTTCTAATCTCTAGAACATCTGAATAAAATTAAACTCATAATATTTATTTATTAATTATGGCTTGATAAATCAATATAAACAATGATAAGATATATTTTTCTTAATATTAGTTAATAATTAAAAAAATATTTTTATTTTATTTTCCGTTTGGAGGAAAATTATCATTTGTTGTTTAGATACATATTCAAACGAGACTTAAGTAGTTAGTAGTATCCGACTTTTTTTCAAAATCTTTTAATGTATTTACTGATTTACTGTTTATGTTTTCTCTGATAAATTTTTAGTATGAACATAAATGTACATATAAATATGTTTTTACAAATACATTTGATGAAAAAGATTTAAAGATTTGGTGGATTATTCTGAAACGTTTTTAATTTGCTAGTTTTTTTTTTTTTTTTTGGATCTGATATATAAAAGAAAGACATGGTAAAACAACGCTACTTTACATAAAAGTTAATTTCCTTTTTTTTTTAATTTTCCTTTCCATTTGTATACTATAGAATATCACTTCAGCATAATGAAGTTTAGAATTTCCGAACAAAAATTTCGGTTCCAGTCTACAGAATGTTTTGGAAAAAAGCGAAAGACCAATTTTAAACACATTTAAGAAAGACCATTAAAACTGATAAACAAAATATATTTTTATTTCTACAAAACGTCTTATATAATATTTCTTAAATTCAAAATATTAACTATGTGTAACAGATGACTTTAAAAATTTTAGTTGAACTCAATAGGAAAAATCCGGCGTATAACGCGTACTTTTAACACAAAAAATAAGATGGAAATTTAAGGGTGCGCGTTATACGCCGGTTATAAAAACGATAGCTTTAAAAATAACAAAAGAGTTGAACATAAAAAAATTTTCTTCTATTTGTATCGAAATACTGTTTATTTAAAAGAAATGACTTGCTTTATCAAGTAAAAGAGATGTATAGTTCTAGAAGTATACTCTTTTTTTAAAAACAAATCGGGAATAATACCTCGAATAAATGACTTCAAAACATAAGAGCAATGTATACTAATGTTTCAGATTTCTTCGTAAAAAAGGAGGTGCGCGTTATACGGTGAATAAACCTAAAAATTAAAAAATGCAGCTTGAAAGTATGGGAGCGCGTTATACACCGGTGCGCGTTTTACGCCGGATTTTACGGTATGTAGATAATCAAATTTTCATTATGATATATAACTGTAGTTTGAACCTCTTCGTTATTTTCAGGCATCAACAGGCAAGGCAAGGATAATGGTGGTATTGTTGTTGTAGAATTAAATGTTTCCTTCTCTCCCTAATTCTGTCTGGCACAAAGGTCTGTTCACCATAACGAATGCACTTCATTGTTCCCAACCACCGTCAGATATAACGAGAGTATGCAAGTAATTATCTGTGTTATTTCAGTCATAAACAATCGCATACATTTCCGTACAATTCTGGAAAACAATTGCATTTGACGAAATAAAGAGGATTTTAGGCATAACTTTTGACAACTTGATCGTGTAACTAAATTATACGTGTAACAAATTCTACTGAGCTCTTCTGGGACCGTTCGTTATCTTAATGAATATTAAGGTATCCGGACACTTTGAAAAGGACCAAATTCGTTCGAGACCGATATTTTTGTTTTTTATTTTGTTGAAAAGAGCTATCTTTTGGGTTTACGAAACATGTTTTGGACTGTTTCTACACTACCAAGAGGCCAAGTTACAATCAATTTTATAAAGACAGAAAAACCAGAAAGGGGTCTTTGATCTACCAGAAGTGGGCATTTAAATTGCTTAAAATCTGTCAGGGGGAGTCTGAGAACTAAAAATGTTACGAAAGTATTTCTATAAAACTTTTTGTACCTGATATTTGTATTATTTACTAGAGAATGTACTAAAATATTTCTTATTATATGAATATTTTTTGAGTTATGGCTTGTTATTTAAATAATGATCTCATAGAGAATGTAACATTTTTTTAATGTTTACTCAATGAGCTCTAAAATTTTGAAATTTTAATAAAATATTAAACGTTTCGTACGCCTCACAGTTTGAGAGACGCTGTTTTACAGTGTCGTATTTTGCAGGCGGATACATGTAGTACCCAGCGATTGAAAGAAATGGCGTTTGTTGAGCGGAGAATGAAAATCAAATTTGTGGTCGCTTGGGAAAGAGTGCCACGGAGACAAACGAAATGTTGAAGAAGGAGTACGGTACTGGTACATTACCGGGAACGCAATGAATGCCATTGAAATTTCAGAAAAGGCAGGAAAAGTATCGAAGACGATGGTCGCTCTAGACGTCCGCAGACTTGCCACACCGCTAAGAACATCGAAAAGATTTCTGCAGTGATACATCAGAGGCTTCAAAAAATAGCTCAAATAGCAGATAATGAATTTCTAGTCTAACTGATTATGCTATTTGCGGTGTTATTCACGTTATTCTATTATTCTATTATCACGTTATTCGTTTATGTTTGTGTGTGAGTGAGTATATGTGTTAAAGGTTTGTAAATATTTATTTTATGTATAGAATACAGCAAATATTATTACAGGTATTTTCTAACATCTCATTTCAATAAATAATAAAATATTATTATTTTTTTTTTTTTTTTGGCAGTTGAAAAATTGTACTTTGAATTCCTTATATCTAACTTTGGGAATGCGTTAACATTTTATTAAAAAAAATATTATATGAATAGTTTTTAAATATAACAATACAATTTATAAATCTTATATGTGAGAATACACTATCAGAAGATGAATAAATATTTTTTTTTCACATCTTACAAATTTTTTTAACATGAAATTAAATTAAATAATTTCATTTTCACTGTCACGTACTTTTTTATATGTATAATAAATGATCATAGTCTACTGTGTACTTTTAAAATTGTATCAGTAAAAAGCAATTATAATAAAATATTTTGTTTGTAGTCGCAGGTTAAATAAATAAACAACCGAAAGTTGTTTGTTTACTTGAAAGAAATTGGTTTTGGTTTATCTGCCTTCCTTTTAAAGGAATGAAATTTAGAGCCATTTTTCATACAGTACAAACTTTCTTATAGACTAAAACATACATCTTCTTACACTCATATATATTTATAAATAAAACATTATATTTAATTTTTCCAATATACACTTAAAAGAAAAAAAATGAAAGAAAGAATCACCATGAGTGTCTTAACAATCTATGCTTTTTCTTTTGAATGTCCATGATATTTTTATTCTATACTGATTATTAAACAGAAAAACACTATTATTAATTTATGTACCCTATCCATAACTAGTGTACGAAAATCAACTAAAATATAAAGAAAATTCAATAAAAAGAAATAATTATAAAAAATTTCAACATTCATTCAATGGAGAAACTTCATTACATTAATTGTTTTCCCATATTATTATATATCTAACTTTATTAAACCAGGATTAGGCCAGTGGGGGGGGGGTTGTGTACACCCCAGCAAGAAGAAAAGCGTACCAAGACTCCAAAAAGAATGCTCAGTGCATACTTATAGTCGTTGAATCTTCACGTCTGATCCAATTTTAATTTCTTTTGTTTTTGTAGAGAAAATAGTTATATTTTATTCCCTTTATATTTATGATAAGAAATATCTTTAAATGAATCAAAATTAGTATGTAGTAAAACTGTAAATATTTATGTTCTTAACCTCTACTTCCTAACTCTGCAAGCCTTATCATTGGAATCGAATTGTTTCAAAAATGTCCTACCGTGTGGCACACTGAATCATATTGGTAGATTCGTTTGGCATGTTACTGCCCAAAGGTTTCTGACCCCTGGTTTATGTCAATAGTAGTCTCATTAGCATGTAATAAATTTAAAAACTGGATTTGAGTAAATCAGTAAACATCTTGTACTTTATAGATATGTAACACAATTGACTTATTTCCTCATAATTAAATAAATATATTAAAAGTTTAGGAGCTGAAACAGCAACGAAGGAGAAAAAACTAGCGCGAGTGTTCCTGGGTTAATTAATTTCATAGCAAAAATTTTTTTAAATTTTTGCTGTAGGTGATATACATGTGGGATCAAAATACATATTTTTTTAATTACATATTTTTCAGAATACTAAAAATTATTTCACTAAAAAAAGTATTTGTACTTAAATTCTTTTTTCAAATATTTCACTTTGTTATTTGAAAAAGAAAAAAAAAACGATTTCATGATGCGTATGTTCATTTAAAGACGCAACTTTATGAGGATGATACAGGACTTCTTTATATTGAAGTATTTGAAAATTTATTATGAGAGAGAGAAAGAAATAATATATATATGTTCTAAATTGAGTTTCTTATAATTATTGATAATTCTTGTACTATATAATTTCTAATAAAAATTACTTATTTTATGTTCAGAGCCTCATTTTTATTTTTTTTAAAAGAAAACTGTTATAGCTGTTTTTATTCAACTGGTGTTAAGAATTTCAAGGTCGACTCAACCTTTCATCCTTACTGCAGTGGATCGATAAATGAGTACCAAGCTTGCTTGGGGACTTAAACACAGGGGGGTCTCTTTTCAGACTGACCACCTGATCGGGACACCTGTTCATGCATCTCATCACCCAGTTGCCACGTATACTGGGATGGGTACAGTAGTTTCTGGCTCTCATGGGCTGTTGCGCCACTGAGTTTGAGTTTGAGTTTAGTATTAAGAATTTAATTATTTTTCTTACAAAATATACAGCTACGTATGGAAAGAAAACATATAAAATATATAACTGAGAAAATGTTTATTTTATGTTGTTTTGTAAAAAAAATCTATGTATTTAATTTATGTTTTATTTAAATATCAATTCAAGTAATATAAAAGGTCTTAAATATATAATACAGAAAAGAAGCCATGCAACCAAATATTCAAATAAAATGCAAACTATGTTTGAAGCATCTTTTTGCACATCATTTAACATCTTTTTAACATCATTTTTAAATTATTTTATAAATTTCTTCTTATATTTTTTTCTTTCATTGTACATGAATTATTTTCTATGTAGTCCACTTCGATTATGAAAATTTTTCTTCCTCAAAATATACAGAAGTAATTAATTTTGAGAGTTCCTTCTATGTAAATCTAATCAGTTTTTCATGTATAATTCTGAATAATGCTGTCACTGTGTGAATTCAACCGGAATGCAACAAAGATAGACCACGTTGATTTAAGAAGTTTTCTTAATATTTTCTCTGAACAATGAACATAAATAAAACAGTACATGGTTATCAAAAATTGTTAATTATAGAAAATGTGGTTGTAAATCACGAGAAAGTACAAGGTATTATCCCGGCTGAAATCTGCAAGATACTGCTACGTCTGCTGAAAAGCAGAACTTTCAACATCTATACATGCCAAGATTGACGCATGAAGGGTCAGTTGTCCAAATGGGACAGTGTGTCTCCATAAAAAGCATCGGACGTTCGTCCCTTACCTTGGGAGCATAACACGTGCGATTTGTTTTGGAGAATGTATTGGATGTCGCCACTCCCTTTCTTCTTTCTGAAATTGGTTGTTAGTCCAAACATTCAATACGAAGGAAGCTACGAGTTACATCATCGTTCTGTTGCGTTCCCCTGTCTTATAAACTTAGCCAATTTAAATAGAAATTACTCGCAGCAAGGATAGCCAACGATACACATTCAGCAAAACTATTACAGAACGAGTTACAGCCTCCAGATGTTAATTACACGCCTGTTTTTTCTTTTTTTTAGAATCAAACATTATACTGGCTGATTGTTCACACGCACCAACGGAGTGGAGCTCTGAGCAAATGTGTGGCCCCCTCCAATGAGAGGTGGCGAAGGGCGTGAATGTGACCCAAACCTGGAATTTAAGGGGGGGGGTCGGTTCGGAATTAGAAAGGAACTTTGCTCGTCGGCTTTTTTCGGCTTCTCGACCGCCATGAATTGACGAATTCTTTACTCCAAATTTTGATTTTGTTAACGCAATCACGCTCAAGAACCTACGGAGGAATTCTGAATGTTAAATACCTTTGGAGAAGTTTCTAGTCAATGGGAAACGACTGGGCATACCTGTAATGATTTATGAACAAGAACTATTCCACAGCGAAAAGCTGTATTCCTTAATATTGAAATTATAGTTAGTAAGTATTCAATCCAAAAATAAAATTTCTTCACAACGTTACAAAACCCATAAGGTATTTAGAGTCTTTCTAAGGAGACTGGCGAACAGCCCGTTGCACTTGGTGATCAGAAATGCACTTGAGCAACAATAAGAGCAATACCTTTTATCATAAAAATGAAAAAATAAGACTTGAATATTCTCACTGAAGTAGTTTTGATAATTCCTTAGGTTAACGAAAAATAGAAACGTAAATCTATTTTGAAACTTATTGCTATTAACCAGGTATTATTTCACAAACTGGAATTGTTAAAAAATTATATTAAAATGTCTATCATATCCATTATAAGATTTAAAATATTCTCCCTATTACAGTGTAAATTGTATAGTCATTTTTAAACAAAATCTAGCCATTTAACCCTAAATATTTTACTTTAATTCTTTTGTAAAAGTAAGAAATTAAGGAATTATATTCCTGACAAAAGGAAAGTATCATTATTTTATATGTAAGCTAAAAAATGTAATTAAATTTCTCTTAGTTACATGAAAAAAGAAATGAGATTCTCATAATAATTTTTTAAAGCCCTTGAGACAAGAAAGTTTTTTAAGTGAGTTTCAAAAAAAAATATAAAAAATGAGACGAAAAAAAAAGTTTTAATAATCAGTAAGTCGGGTCTTTTTTATTTTTTTTCCTCACAGCTTTTGATTGATATTACGAATTATTTTTCAGAGTAACTCTTTTGTTTCCTCAGATTCTTAATTCTCTTTCTGGAGCTTCTCTTTTATATTTCTAAGATGTAATCTATTTTCAAACACACACACGCAGGATGTGGTATTGATTTAATTATTAAAACCCCAATTTTGGAGAAGTGATTTAATCAAATTACGATGTTTCTAAAGAACAAAGAACATGATTTAAAATCGAGTATCTTGATGACAATATAATTGATTACCTTAAAGTATAATCCTCTTTTTTAATAAATTAAGTAAAATACTAAGCACAACTCAAATCCTTCATTTATTAAGTACATGCATCATTTAAGGAATTCTTACATTCATTAAAGTCCAGTCTGTACGTCCAGTCAATTTTTATGTATTTTATTACCTTGTCAAACCTAAAAAAGGCACATATCTTCATTTAAAGTATCCGAGTACGTTCGGAACCGTGATTTAAAAAAACGCATAAATGGATAATATAATTTTCATTATATTTAGTGTCGCTCAAATTAGAATACATGCATAATATTGTTTTAAGGACCTTTAGACAAATCAAATTATATAAATACAATATTTTGGCAAAAAATTAACTTAGAATAATGTTTTTCAAAATGTTCTCCGTTTTTGAAAAATGCTTCTATTATAATAATACTTTGTCTGTATATAGCTCAGACCTCTCTACAGAGGCTTAACTAGAATTTTTGAAAAATTCACATTATTTTCAGAGTTATCACCAATTGAAATAATTATTGGCGTTTTCTACTTAAAATTGCTCCCCTCTGTTGTCATAAAATATGGATAAACCCACTTCTAAGCTATATATTTCAAAGATTCTTGTTTATCCTCTGTAGAAAGGTCTGAGCTATATACAGGCAAAATATTATTATAATAGAAGCATTTTTCACAAAAGGAGAACATTTGGAAAAAATTTATTCTAAGTTAATTTTTTGCCGAAATATTGTATTTAAATAATTTTTTTTGTCAAAATATCCTTCAAACAAATTTATACATATTTTCTAATCTAACTGACACTAAATATCATGAAAATTTTCTATTTATGCGCTTTTGCAAAATCGCGGTTCCGAACGTAGTCGGATACCTTAAGATTTAGCCATATTTGTGAAGCGCTTCTCTAAGGTGATGTAAGTTTTGTAAAAATTAATGTGAAAGTGGTGTATTAAAATATTTAAGTTATACACATCTTTCAATTAATGATATTAATTAAATCGTGTTTTATATTTGCTTTCACATTGTAAGTATATTTACACATAAATACATGTGCTACTCGTATTGTATCTTGTATCATATTCGTTGTGGTAAAAAAGTCGAAAACTGAGAGACATGTTAGCACGCACGGGGAAAAACAATATTTTCTCTAAAAAAATATAATAACAGAAAGATTTTTTTTTAATGAAGTATAAAGATATTACTAAGCAATTATCATTTTCCTTCATGTATTATATACATGATTACCTCAAACAAAAATAGTGCAAGGGAAAGAACTAAGTATGGTGCAATTTTTATTAAAATAAGATAAAATAAAAGGAATAAAAACGTTTGACACTTTGAAAATGATAGCCAAATTCCAAATATTTAAGGGATAACATAATAAATCAAACTTCAGCTACTTATTTTTAAAATATATTATTTACCGTAAAATTCGGCGTATAACGCGCACTTACACTTTCAAGCTGCATTTTTTCAATTTTTGGGTATGTTCCTCGTATAAAGCGCACTCCCTTTTTTTACGAAGAAATCTGAAATGTTATAATATTATAGTCATTTGATATTATATAACATTATATAGTTTTAAGACTATAATATATAATATTATAGTTTTCAAGTCATTTATTCGAGGTATTATCCCGAATGTTTGAAAAAATAATTTACTTCTACAGCTATAACTATTTCAGTTCATAAGGCATGTCATTTATTTTAAATAAATAGTATTTCGATATGTGTTGAAGTATTTTTTTATGCTCATTACCATTTATTATCATTTTTATACTCGGCGTATAACGAGCATCCTTAAATATCAATCTTATTTTTTGTGTTAAAAGTGCACGTTATACGCCGGATTTTACGGTAATTAAAATTATAAAATATTTTAAAGTTTACAAAAAGTCATATATAGAATTATCCATAAAGAAATTATTGAAGAATATCAGACATTTCCCGGAATTTTTCATTGAAATGAGATTTATTCGAGAAAGAAAACTTGGAGGAAATTATATTGCATTGGAAACAAAGAAGACATCTTATAAAAGGCAAATCAAGAGCGAAAGAAGTATAAAAATCACTAAAAACCCTCTGAAACTCTGAAAAAATTTCTCAGAATGGAAAAATTTGGTAAAAAGGGTTTAATTTTTTTTTTTAAAAAAAAATTGTTTTGAAAAAGTGATTTATCCTGAAATAGATGGCTTACGTACTATTCGTATTATTTAACCTTAATCTTATTGAATTCCAGAATGTGCTTCGAATATTTGTTTTTTTGTTGAAAATAATTAAAATAAGTATGAGTTAAACTTTGATCTTTTTAATTTGAAAACAACAGAGATGGAATCTGTGTTATATGTCTAATTGCTATCGTAAGATACCCATTTTCTAGCAAATTATAATGAATTTTAATATGACTCTAAATTATAATTAAAGAAAACAACAATTTTAGCTAATTTAATAATTATTTTTTCGAAGCCCTTCAATTTTAGTAAATAGAAAAATAATGTAAGCAGAATTACTACAACTTGTTATTTGTACTTTAACTATTCAACAGTTTCTTAAATCTAATTCTAGAACTGCAAACTAATAATTTTTTTTAGCTTATGTTTTCGATTGGAAAGTAAATCATGGAATCATGCATATGAAGACAATAAAACTAAATGAACTGGGATTGGAATCGGTACGCTTAGAAAAATAGTAAGAGATAAAATAGTAAGAGATAAAATTGTCCTTCCTACAAAGACCAAAAATAAAGAAATTGGATGTTAAGAAACATATAAAGAAAATAAATGATGTAAAAAAAAACTAAAATTGCAGAGGAAGATACAAAAAAAAGAAATAGAGAGAGAGGTGTAGAGTTATTAAAATTGAAAATACCAAAAAAGACTTTGGAAGTACGATATTCTTTTGCACCATTTTTTTTCCTTGATATATTTCTTAAAATCCAACTACTTTTTTTATAGCTTTGTAGGAAGTACAATTTTGTCTCTTATTATATATACATATATACAATCTATAACAAAAAAAAACGACGCACCAAAAACGAGTTGTCCGAGGAGTAGAAAGATTATGTACAAAATAAAAAATAACAATTTCAGAAAAAAATTGAATGATTTATTTCAGAGTTTTATAGTTACAAAATGACGAGCTCGATAATTTGTTGACCCACTTCTAGCATGGATGTAAGCTACTACACGGCGTGGCATTGAGTGACAAGGCACCCTGATAGGTGTCTACTGTATTTCTCCCCAAATTCAGTCCAATTGTCCGACCAGGTCATCCACATTTCCTGATAGATATAGTCGCCTTTCCATCACATCCAAGACATAGACGATTGGAGGGAGATTTGGCGATCTGAGTGGCCAAGAGGCTGGTCTAGTTCAGAGCAACACATGCCGTATATGGTTTGGCATTATCTTGCTCAAAAATAAGATTGGAGTACTGCAAAAGGAACGGTAGCAAAACTGTTCCCAGAAGGTTGTCGACGTACCTCTGTGCTGTAAGTATGAGCTAAGTTTTATATGTATATAACAATAAGGTTTTATTAGAAACACTTAAAGTACAATTATTTTTAATTATGTAACAAACATATTAAAATAATTTTAAGATATTATATTTATGTTCAAAATAATTCATACTTATTTTAGAAAATATAATTACAATTAAAAATTCTGATGTATAAAAACAACTCAAAATATTAATAAATATAATCTAAACTATACCCTAAATTAGTAACATCGTTATGACGTATAAAAATGTCTTTCAAAATTTACAAAATTATTGATTGTACTTCATTAAACTTTGAGAAAACAGGAATTGTTTCAAAAACAGTAATTAATAATAATGCTTTCCCAATAAATTCATTTATTTTATAGCATCCTATTAAATTTGTGGTATCTGCGCGCATTCGATATTAATTGTATTTCTTGAAACCAATTATAGGAGTTTAAATATGTTTTCTACTTCAAAAGCTCTCTGTTGACACAAAGAACGAATCTGATATTCATAAATTCAATAAATGTTTATTCTGAACAGCGCTGCATTTGAAATTATATTTCATTTCCTTTTATCGCATTGGTAAAGTATTATTTATTGTGCTTAACAGAAATGACAACAAAATATGCCCGATGGAAATGGAGAAAAATGCACCGTTAAGTGTTATTTCGATATCGGATAAATTAAAAGACCGTTGAAAAATTTATGCAATGCTTAAATTTTCTTCCAATGTAATAATCAATTTTCTTTTTCTTTTATTACTTTTGTATTATTTTAAAATGGGATGCATATTTCATTAAAATGTTTATTTTAAAAGGAAAAAAGAATATTGAGAAGTGATTTGATAATATTATGAGGAGAGAGATTTCATGAAATGCATTCCGTTGTTTTTCAACACTAATTTTAAAATTTTTTTTGATAGTTTTTCAATTTCTACTCTATTAACTCACTCTCTCGATATATTTATTTATTTATTTATCTTCGTGGAATTTTCAATCGTTATTAAAATACATTTTAAAGCTCTCAATTGATTTTATACACATGATTATTTTGGATGACAATACAGTAATTTAATTAGAATTAATAAAAATTAATTGATTAAAACTAATTATTCAAAGAATTGCAAATACACCCACGTTGGCGACTTAGCGACCATTTTGGCGACTTGTGCCAAAACTTGTGAAAAGGCATTTTTCTCACGTGTTAAAGCATTCAGTTGAACTGAAATTTATATTGGATGACAATACAATAATGTAATAATAATTAATAAAAATTAATTGATTAAAACTAATTATTTAAATAATTACGTTGTTGGCATCATTTTTGGCGACTTGTGTCAAAACTTGAAAAAAAAAATTTTTTTTCCACGTGTTAAAGTATTTAGTTGAACTGAAATTTATTTACACGATTGTTTTGGATGACAATAGGAAACTTTTATGATAATTAATAAAAATTAATTACCACTTAAAGTTGTGATTCTGTCATATGTATATACATATTTATATTAATTGTAGTTATTTAATAAAAAGTAGCTAAAATAATTTTTTTCTTTGTTGATCTAAGAAGGATCTTAGAGTAATATATATATATTACTCTTGTTTTATTATATTTCTATTCATATGTACACTTATCACAACAATTTGGATTTTTTTTATAAGAAAAACACGTATTTTACGTTTTACTTTCGTTGCATAAAATGACTGCTAAGTATTGATTTTTCCATTGAAAGGTTTTCCCCAAAAGACAAAGTAGATAATACTGAAATTTAAAGTGGAAGTATCTGTTTCTATTCTGAACTCTTCACCAATGAATTAGAATTGACGTTTTGTGATATTTGTACTTCTCTGTTTCAAATTTAAAATTCATCTGCGTTTGTACTAATTGTGGATTCATAGTTTTAAAATAAAAGAACAATAAAAAAAGTGATTATAAAAACAATTATTATTTTTGAGTTTCTTACCATTATGAAATGATTTCTTAGGTGAACAGAAAACAGTTGTAAATTCAGTCATCCTCAAAATCAGCATTGTACTGAAACAGACACTAGATAAATGGTAGAGTAATAAAATGGTATCCAATATGATTCTGAAAATTACTTAGGAGGGCTGTAAATTAAAAAGTGGTTACTTAACCTAAAATGTCGCGAGTGAGCGGGCGCGCAAATAGGATATGGAACGCTGAGGTGACATTGTTGTCAATTTCTAGGGTGCAAAAAACAGTCAAAATCTTATTGATTAGGTAGTTGCTATGTGGTATTAAAGGTAAGAGAGGTTTATTTCCATCGAACTAAAATATATTCTCAAAATGTGTTTGTTTAGTAGTGGTTTAAAATCAAGGTTACTAGTGTCAAAAATGCAGCAGAATGCCACCAAGAATTACTGGATTGATTGATTGATTGAATATAAACGTCGCACTGTTCAGCTACACGAGGGCTTTTGGCGACGGACCACGTAATTTTGAACCATGGTCAAGTGACGTTGACGAAAACTGAGCTGGCACCCTCTCTTCTAACTACCACACCACACCAACGTGAGGACGTTTCAGCTCTCGACAGATTTAACGTGCATCGCTGCCTACACGGCGGGTCTTTAGTGGTACTGGGCTCGAACTCGTGACAAGACAAGCCACGATCTGATACCTGTACCACTCGGCTACAGCGGCCACCCAAGAATTACTGGAAGCCTATGACAAAAACGCATTGCCTTGTAGGATGGTTTCATTATGGGTGAAAGCATTTCGTTCGGGTCGGAATGAATCCGAATTAAAACATTAATCAAATTAATAATGTCATCGAAGTTCACCACGTCTGCAGAAATTTCGATAGGAGCCCAGTCGGTACATGTAATGCTAATTGTGGCATACGATTGAGAGGGTGTGATTCTTACGCATGCTATGCTTGCAGGACAAATTGTCCAAGCGGACTACTGTTGCCGATTTCTATAGCACCATCTGCGATCTGCTCTGCGGTGAAAACTTCTACGTTTATTGCAAAAATATTCTGCCTATCATGTTGCATGATAACGCTCGTATCAAGCAACACGAGCCTATAGTGATTGTGTGGCAGTGATAAATTTGAAAAACCCTTCGCTATACTTACTTGACATAATCCTTGTGATTTCCAACTGTTTCCAAATTCAAAGAAATCTCTCCAAATCCACCGATGTCATGATGTTTTATCTGTACGCCACGCAATAGGTCAGACCGCCGCTGACATCAACAATCAACAACTTGTTAATGCTCTCCAACGGCTTCCCGACATTTGACAGCATGTTACAAGTTTTACTGGAGATAACATGGTAGGAATGTAAAGCAAATGTACTTGCCATATCATTAAAAAAATTACTTTTACCTGCGGTGTCATTACTTAATTTATAGTCCTATTATTTGGCTTAAATAGGGAAATTCAAAATTTTCATTCGAAATAATTGGGTCTCATCGATATATTTTATTCGGTTTTTATTCACAAAGAAAGTGGTATCTGATTAATAATTAAAATTGAAATTTTCAGAAACTTACGTACATTCATTTTGAATTTGTAAAATTTAAAGATAACTTTAAAAAGATTTGTTGACATGTTGAAATGAAAATCATTGTTGGCGTGAGCATTGTTAAATAAAACATTAAGATTTCTCCTTATCTAGGGCTGGTGCCGTAGCCTCTGTGCATATTAAATCCTTCGAGACTCTAATGTCTGCATGATGCTGAAGTTAGAAATATGAAATTACGGCTTAAATATTGTCTTTTTACTTATTCAAAACGGGATGTTGTGAATAAATAATATTGCATTGTATGTAATATTTTTAAATTATCAAATGTAGATTTCCACATAGACTTAGGTTAATAGATTCATAATGAATTAAAATTTTTAATTTAGTAATATAAGCATGATATATCATAAAAAATTAAAATTAGCTACGCTATGGCAAGAGTTAATGATATAAACATAATATTTTTTTATGATATTCATATCATTGGCTGTTATTTCATAAATGTTTATTAAACGCATAAAAAAAGAAATTGAGTAATATCCACATATATATCAAAATGAAAATTAATGAAAAAAATATACTTTATATTGATATTTAGAGTTCGTTTTTTTAAAAAATTTCCACTGGATTCATATTATCTTAACATAACTTTCAGGCTCCGTTTGCTTCTTTGACGACAAGTTATTGTAACCAAATTATTGCAACCTGTATCGGTGAAGAAAGAAAGATTTTCAATAAAGCTAAATGAATTTAAATGAAGTTGACTACTGACTTGGAGAAGAATTTGGTTACCAGAATGTACTAATTTCTAACAGTATAAACTAAAAATTTCCTACCTAACTAAATTTCCTACAGTCCTCACTTAACTGAGTTTGAGCACACCATACTTTCCCGCCTTCCTTTTCAACTGAAACTTTAGAACCCCGTATCGCAATGACAACGATTCAAGGTCTTTGTCCGCACCAATCCACAGCACCTTCGAAGGTGTAATTTTCATTTACCCACATTACAACTTTTAACGGAAACTGCAACATTTGATGCCCTCTCCCTTCAAGTGTGGGTCTGCGTCTTGCTATTTCTCGCAAGGTTGTAAGGAAGAGAGAAAGTCGGAGCCCCAATCCTTCCAAAAGCCATGTTTGATGTTCTGTAGCTACTTCCATGGATCTCTGTGGTTGGAGGTTACAGGAAGCTCCTCAGGAACTCTGAGAGAAGGACATCATCTGTAAGTAAATGTGAAGGTGTGAGTGTAGATATGCATTCTTTGTCAGAATTATTAATGTATGAGAGAGGCCTGGAATTTAATAATCCTTTGATTTGTGAGAGCAAGGTTGTTAACTTTTCAAAAGTTAATATGGTTTCTACCAACAATCTCTTCAGAGGAAATTAGACAAATCGAAAACCTGACTACCTCCAAAATGTGGAGATGATGGTGGAATAAAGTGACATTGGGGAACAAACAACATCCTCTACTCACGACCAATGCAGCAAGGAATATCTGCATGTAGTCTAGAAGTGAACAGTTATTGAAAGCTGTGAGAGATCTTCAAAATTTATGCGATTTAATTTTGTAACGAAATGTGATATCTGCAATGGAAAAACATATTTTTGGCAATATGTCCTCTTAAGAAGTACTGTTCCAGACGTTTTAAACAGAATTCGTGACAGCTCTAGTGAAAAACATTTCATTAATTAGAGCCTTATGAACTCATTATGGGAGGGATTTTACTGAAATCAAGTGAGTTGATGCAGTGAAAGAACTGCCAATACAGGTGGTGCCTGAAATAGGCCTAAATTGACAACCAGAGGGGAAAACATTATAATGAAGAATTTACTTTCAGAGGATCAGTTATAAATTTTTAGGACCAATACTTATGACTAAAATAATCGATAGATACTCATTATTCAGACTTATTTTATACAGTGTTGAAAACTACGTCAAAACGAAATAAAGTTTCACAAATTGCTTCTGATCTAAAAAAAATATTGAATGTTATGAAACTCTTCTCAGTCAGCTTTCAGTTGATGCAATGAATTTTGCCTAACTTTTTTTTCAGATGACTGCCTAACTTGAAAATGTCGTTTTTCGTCTTTTCATAAGGCATTTTTTTTTCAAAATCTTATAGTTTGAACATTTTTCTTTCAAAACAATTTTTTTCTTTTCCTTTACGCGAAATAGAAATAAAGTTATAGTGATTTTAAAAAACATCACTCTATGCAAAAGGGTAGTAAGATAAAACTTTAAATGAGTTTTCCTGAAAATTATGTTTTCGAAAGAAACTCTTTAACAGATACTTGATATATCTTAAGAACCAAACCAGATAACGTTTTAAAATTTTGTGGAGATGTATATTATACTATTTTTCATAAAGTGGACCATAAGTTTTGATGAAGGTTAAATATGTTTTCATTTAAGGTAGTTTTTATAAAGAAAAAAAAAACTTTAAAAATATCAAGATTTTCATATTATCATGTATAATTGTCTGTAATATTTTAGTATTTTAATATTTCTCTTAGATTTTGATTCATTTTGAAGAGCACCACAATATGTATGTTGTGTATAAAGAAAATTATGATAATTGTATTAGAAAATTTTATACAGAGTTACCCGTTTTAGTAAAAATTTCCTTGAAAAGAAAACCAATTTTTCTAAAAGTAAAATATTTATTTAAAAATTTTAATGGTATTTACAAATTTTTTATTTATTTTTCTTTCTAAAAACACTCAATTAATTTCAAAAATCTGGTTTTATGAAAAAATGGGGTCCGAAGGTAAGCAGTCACCTTAGAAGACTACTTAGTCATATTTAGGATCTCTCCAAAGAGAGTGAACCCGGCCTATTGCACTACAGTTGCGGTTTGATGAAAAGTTGAAAAATCTTGACTGCACTATTTTTTTTTAAATAACGTGTTCATGTACGTCTCTAGTTATAAGACTGATGGGGAATTTTGAGGTGATGGTGGGTCGAAGCTTTCATTTATCATGGGGACTTTTGGAGTTACTTCTTCACTTCCCTTGAGATGAGCAGTCACATTCGCAGAATGTCTGTCGTTTAACCTATGAGTAATTCAAAGGTATTAACGACTAGATACAGATCCATTATGACATAAGTGCAAAACATCGTTGTACTAAATAAAGAAATCATGCTGGTTTTAAAAGATATCTATTTATTTCGATCAGTATTGATGGTTGGAAAGTTTCATAATATTTCTGTATATGAGTATATTTTTTACTGAATTGGAAAGTCTAAGAATGTGCAAACACCGGTCATGGGACTTTAGATTAGGGGACTGGACATGGGATTTGCTTACTCGAAATGAATTAGCAGCTTCTGGTTCAATTCTACTCGCCAACCTGTTTGGCTTCTCTCTTGCATCGTCCAGCTATATTCTGATAGGATCTGAGGATATTGGTGATATCAGGAGTGAAGGTGCAGCACTCTGGTGGAAAATTGATGAATAATCAATACACACATATATATGTGTGGTTTTCGTGTGTGTGTTGTTTGTATGTGGTGTTTATGTGTGTGTAGTGTTTGTGTGCGTGGGGGTGTGTTCTTTAGCCTTAGTTTCCAAGGCTAAGCGTTTGCTGTTGTTCTACTTTGGCTACATATTTCATAGCTGTACTATCTAGTTGTACTTCTATTTATGCTTTGGTTAATTAGGATTATAGTTTTTTTGCATATGTTGTAATTATTAGTTGTTGTACTACATGCTTATATATATATGTGTGTGCGCGCTCATTGAATACCACATTAATTTATTAGTGATTTGAAAGAGTAGGAAAAGTGTACAAGCTTAATTTGAACTGTGACCAGGAAGAAAAATTTAATGAAAAAAAATAGATCCTAGTTGTATTATAATACAATACTACAATACATTTATCAGGTATCAGGAAATAATGAAACAATGTATTTCTATATGAAGTAAAAATGTTACAAGTTAACAGATAAACACCGTAGTGACTGAAGAACTCTTACAATATTTTTTAATCTCATTTAGAATAGTTTTATTGTACTCAAAAAATTGAAAATGTATAACAATAAATATTTTATAAAAATTACTTTTTTTAAATAAAAATTTTTTCCTGGAGGGCTTAAAAAAATCTTCATTGGTTAATCTTTGCAAAAAACAAAAAAAAACAAATTGAGATACATGTTAAAATATGTCAACACCGAAGTTTTATATAAGCCATTTAATAATTTTAAGGGGAAAATAATAAAATTAAGCAATACAAACAAATGAAAATTTTACTTATTGAGAATACTAACTGTTTATGTCTAAGACTTAGATAACAATAAAAATAGTTTTTGCAGTAATCCACGTTAGTATCATATCTTTTACATAGATTACATAAAATTGAACTATAAGAACCAATGATGTTTTTAAAAACTATTTTAAAAGAAGAAACTTGTATTTGTGTTCATGTAAATATTTACAGGTTATTAAAATTCCAATTCTACCGTTTTCTATTATGCTTGTGAATATGAATGAAATATAAATATGATATAATCATTATTACTTGAATAAAATAATGTTTTTTTTATAAGTAGAAGAGAATAGCAAAACCATATTTCTAAAAAACTGTTTTTTACTCACGACATTTTAATTAAAGTTCTTTGTTCACGCTTTTCAGATGGTAAGGAATTCTTTTTATTAATTCTTTGCTTCCTTAACAAAAAAAAATCTTTAATAACTTTTTACCTCAAAATAAAAGTAAAAAAATGCTGAAGTTAATGCAATCACTCAAATGTTATTTTTGAATTTTAAGACTGTAAATATGACATAAAGAAAACATTGTCTGTTAGGTTACGGTTATTGTTTTAGTATATTTTCTGTTAATTATTAAATTTTACTTTTGCTTTAAAATTAAGAACAAGATTGAGATTTAAATTAGAGCCGTTATATATTTATATGCCTGTGTGTATACCATTTTTATTCGAATCTGAGCTGGACTGTTTTTCCTGCTGAAATTCGTATGTAGCTTAGACACGAATTCAAAACATTTGTTGGAGAGAGGAAATTGAGTTTCCACTCGTTTCAAAAGGGCAAAAAGTAACCACCAATGCTCTTTACTTTCGCCGATGATTTATCCCATTCCACAGTTTAAATCCAGTATTCAGTTTATTCTAAACATTGTCGTCTGCTCATATTTAGGCAATGTTTTTGTATAAGCTTTCTTTTAATCACCTAAACATAAAAGATAACTTCGATGATATATATGCGAGTTCAAGATGAAGCAAGTATGAAAAGAGAAGCAATTATGTATACTGAAAAAAGAAACGGAGGTAGAGTAGTGACCACTAAAACTTGGCACGGGTGAAACAAATATACGTCGATTATGTAAACAAAATGACATAAGTTTTACTTGTAAATGTTCAACAGTCCTTAATAAGTCTTTTACATTCTTCTATAATATATTCATTTTCAAAAATGTTGAATAATAAAGGCATTGGATAACACGGAAGGCGATAGTGTGTGGGAAAAAATGGTGACACCGACAACAATTTCAAAGTCAATTGTGACGATAAGCGAATCATTTTCGAAATATGATACTGACATTCAGAGCAATTATTGGTTCATATATGTATTTGAAAGATTTTAATACTGATAAAATAAAGTAATTATGAACTTCTTATTCTTTAATTTTTTAAAAAAAAATCTGAAATATCGGATATTGAGGAACTTTTTTCTGGGTTTTTTTCTGGTTTTTTTTATTTTTTTATTTTTATTTTTCTCAAAAACGTATAGAGAATTGGGGGTTCAGCTTAGAATCGATGACATTTTTTTTCACAAAAGAATTTTGAGAATTCGAGGTTTCGCTTAGATTTGAGTAAATACGATATCTATATAAAAATATTTATACAAATGAGACATAAAAAAAATCTAAACATGATTCTTTACTTTTAATTGCATATTATATATATATATATATAGCTTTAATTATTTTCCCCACTATTTAAAATTATTAAAAACTAATTATAATAATGAGTCAGCCAACTTCTTGGATATTCAATTAAACGTTAAGAAAAATTTACTAATAAGTAATATATTTGATAAAAGAGAATCGTTTGATTTTTACGTAATAAAAATGCCTTTCTGGGGTAGTAACTTATACCTATCAATGTTTAGAAATATTAACATAAATCTTATAAAAGAAAAAATGATTTAGTTACTGATAACATTTTAAAATATAGCAATTTTATGAAATTTTGTAATAGATTTTTAGAATATAAAGTAAGTAAATTTACCAAGTAAATTTATTTTTAAATATATTACTATTTCAAATTAAATCTTTTTTTATAACTTAGTTCAATATATTTTATTTAGAATTTCTTCTGTTAAGTTTATGTTTAAAATATTTTAAAATATCTTAAGGGCTTAGTTTAATTGTTATCTTACATTTAGCTATCCAAGTAAATTTATTTTTAAATATATTTCTATTTTATATTAAAAATTTTTAACATTGTTCATAATTTTATTTAAAATTTCTTATGTTTATTTTATTTTAAAATATCTTAGTGGTTAGTTTAATTGCAAAATAACTATTTCTGTAGCGCTACGGTTTTTTTCCTTCTTGTGTTGATGTTCCAATGCTTAAAACCATTTCGCGTGGGATCTTAGAGTAGAAGGTTGCTATTCAGTATTCTAGGTTTTTATTCTTACATCTAAATTGTTATTATTGTTTTTTTTATTATTCCTCTCCTTGAGAGATACATTATCGCTCTCTTTTCATAATTTCATTTTACTACATTGTCAGGTTTTTCATTCACGTGTTAGAAATAGCCTTAAATTTTCAACGTGGCTTTTATTTTCTTTTTTTCTATTATGTCAAAAATTCTTGCTGTGCGGGGAAGATGGATCCATAAAGCATTGCTTAACCCTAATCGATGACCTAATTCAGCGACAACATTAGAAATCATAATAGGTCTCTAGTTTAGTCCAAAGATTTTTTTGTAACTACAGTTGCTGTGTCTCGTACACTCCAATTTCTTTCTTTGTTCGCATTGTAGGTTTTAGAACTTTTTCACTTGTATTTATTGTACTATACTATATATATGCTATACTATATAATTATTTTAAACAAGTAATATAAAAATAGTTTTTAAGTCAATTCTCACTTAGATCAACAACGGAAAATTTTATTTTTGCTACTTTTTATTAAATAAGTATATACATATATACTATGTATATACATAATTATATAATTATGTATATACTATGTATATACATAATTAATATAAATATGTATATACATAGGACAGAATCGCAACATTAAGTTGTAATTAGTTTTTTTAATTATCATTAAAGTATCGTATTGTCCTTTTAATTTCAGTCCAACTGAATCCTTTAACACGCGAGAAAAAAACTTTTCAGGTTTTGACACAAGTCGTCAAAAGGGTCACTAAGTCGCCAACGTGGCTGTATTTGTAATTCTTTAAATAATTAGTTTTAATCAATTAATTTTTATTAATTACAGTTAAATTATTGTATTGCCACCCAAAATGATCCTGTACATAAAATTTCAGCTCAATTTAGCACTTTAAAATGTATTTTATTAACAATTGAAAATTCCACCAAGATAAATAAATAAATATACAAATATATAAATAAATAACAGTGCGAGCTAATAGTAGGAATTGAAAAAGGTCTTTATTCTAGAAATAGTACATCTCTTCTGACGCTAAGAGCAGGGAGGAAAAAACACGCCACTGTGTGTTTTAAGTGGGTTAGCACTTAAAACACTGATGGGGTAAGTATCGCAGATTTTATGATTGTATTTGAAAAGTAATGCTGACATATAGGACTATTAAATATAACGATCTGGAATTAGACATGTTTATTGGCTAGGCCATATGTTTGGAAGAATTAAGTGGGTGATGTTTGATACTTGAAGATGAAATGAAAAATATGAGTTAAGTGCTAGAAAAGGAATTTAATTTTTAATCTAATTTAGTTATCCTTACATATATATACTCATGGACAAAAAATTATGGCAAAAAGAAATAATTGCGGGATCGCAACGAAACTTGGCATGAAGTTACGAGTCGAGGAGATATGCAAATGATTAAAAAAGCAGTGCGATGGCGCATTACGTATAGCCGGTAGAGGGCATTTAACGTCGTTCTTAGTGGAGTATAAAACAGGTAACCAAATCTTGTTTGAGTGTGCTGAATCGTTTACAAATGAAGAGCTGATGTACACATGCCATTACGCAGTTTTCGAAGATGATATGAGGGGATGTCGCAGTTTCAGAAGGTAAGAATCATCGGCATGATGGAAGATGGGTTATCAGCAAGGCGAGTAGCTCGTCAGGCCTCTCTGATTGTGTTGTGAGGAGGTGTTAGGACCAGTCAATCCGAGAGATACCATTTACACGAAGACAAGGCTCATGAAGCCCTCAAAAAATTCAGTCGTTGAGTAGACCGCCACAACGTGAGAAATGCACATGTACAAGCAACTGCTTCATCGCCTACCCTCCAAGCAAAGTAGCACCTTCACTAGAGACTCTTGTGTCTTCTCGATACATAAGAAGGTGCCTGTCTGAAGGACATTTGGGATCGCTGTGTCCATTACGTGTGCTGTCCTTGACGCCCACCCATCGACGCCTCTATTTGGATTGATGCCGCACAAAAGGAAACTAAACTGCAGTGGAATGTAACCATGTCGTCTTTAGCAACGAATTCCAGTTTCAATCCCAGCCGTGATGACGATCGTATTCGTGTGTAGAGACCTCGTGGGGCACTCCTCAATCCTGTCTTTGCTTTACAGCGACACACCACTCCCACAGCTGGTATGATGGTATGGGGTTCCATTGCTTACAATACACGGTCATTCTTAGTATTGATGCATGGCATCATGATAGCCCAGTGGTATGATCATGACATCCTGCAAGCGCCTGTGTGGTCACTCATGCAACGGTTCCCAAGAACCAATGTTAACAAGACAATGGTCGGCCTCACACTGAAAGAGTGTCATAAGACTGTCTCCGCACTTTTAGTACCCTTCCTTGGCCTGTCCGATTTATCTCCAATCGAGCATATCTGAGATCATTTGGGACAGCGAGTTGGGCATCTCACAAGTTTGAACGAACTAGATGCAAGGTTACAGCAAATATGGGACGAAATGTCTCAAGACATCATACAGAACTTGTATGCCTCAATGCCCGATCTTATCGTATCGTGCATTCGCGCTATATATAGAGGAGGTTAAACAGGGTATTAAATCGTCTGTTCTTTTGCCTTTTTCTCTGAAATAAATGACATTTATCTTTGGTTTTCTAATCATTTACTTATATCAAAGTATTCATGACATATGTAAAATTTCGTTTCATTTGGTCGACTCCTTCTTGCTGCGCTAATTTTGTACGTCCATGAGTGTATATACATATATATGGAGGGAGCAGCCTCTATTTCGAAGCTACACCAATAAATGTACTGCACATATCTAGGAGTGTTCTGTGTGTTTTGGGAACCTGCCAATTGTTAGCCACTTGACGAAGAATGACGCCATGCTAAAAAAAAGCCGAGATGCTTAACGAGTTACGCCGCCATGATATGGAATGTCGAAACCAATTACGAAGTATTAAGAACTGCTCAAACATCGAACTCTTTACTTTTAATGACTAACTGAACTGTATTGTAAATTGTGTTAATAGTAATGAACATATGGTGTTATTTCATAAAATAATTCATTGTAACAAATCATTTTAAAAACTATTGTATTGTACTTTAGTTTCATAAGCTTGGTTATATTTAAATAATTTTTTATTCAGACATTTGTAAATGGAAAATTGTGGGAAAACATTTTCTTGTTCCATTTGATGGAAAGGATACAAAATTGTAACTTGAAATAACAGACGCATTTCGAAACAACCCATCAAAAAATTCAATTTTTTTCTTTTTTTTTCTTCCTTTTTCAAGAAAAATCATCTTTGGTAAACATCTCTTTTCAACTCCATAGCGTTTTTCTATATAAAGCGTAAGCAAGTAGTGGAAGAAAAGCAATATTGATAACCAACAAAAATCAGTTTGATATCGGTAAGAATTTCACAGTTCATAGTTGTCATGTCTAGTGGAAATCATTTGGGTAAATTCACAGCTTCGATTTCTGCATTTCTCAGATAGCCTGGAATTTTTTGTTATTATTTTGCTTACTTACCATCATATTCTCAATAAAAACATGCTTTATTTTGATTTGAAAAATGCCTTGACTTTTACAAAAGCAAAAATTAGTCTGGTATTTTGTTACTGAAAATCATTGACTGGATCCTCATATAGACGAATGTCTTAAATTTATTTGCTTATCTATCTTTATTAGATAGATGTCGAGAAACTTTTGTTCACAATTATAAACTGATTTGGTGTAGTGGATTTATAACACGTATATTATTTCCGAACTTGTTCATGTTTTGCCATCGGTCTCTTTAATTAAATATCTATAATATAACTTTAATGTATTTTCAGCTTTGTGTCTACGTCGGGATTAATTGATTGTTTGAATATTAACGTCTCACTGTTCAGCTACACGAAAGGGTTTGGTGACGGACCACGTAATTTTGAACCATGGTCAAGTAACGTGGACGACACCTGAGCTGGCACCCACTTCCACACCAACGGGAGGACGTTTCAGCTCTCGACAGATTTAACGTGCATCACTGCCCTACACGGCGGGTCTTTAATGGTACTGGGCTCGAACACGTGACAAGGCAAGCCACGATCCGATACCTATACCACTCGGCTACCGCGGCCACGTCTACGTCGGGAATATGAATTGTAACGTTATGGAACGTAACGTATGTAATTGTAACGTATATTGTCTAGCACAGTGCTTCTCAAACTTTCCATATTTGCTACCCAATTTCCAATCATAATTTTCATCGCGCCCCTCTCCATACAATAACAATATACTGAACTCAATAATAATTTACTTTGACGCGCTAAAACTACAATACGGTTTTAATTGTAAACAATACAATTTATCAAGATCGTATTAAGTTTTGTATATGACAACCCCTTGGCAGTATCACTAGTAATTATTAAACGTTCTTGACTTAGTATTGACAAACTAATGATCAAATACAGGGTGCAGTACTGATACATTTATAAGTATATTAAATCAGTGTAAATGTGTATTTTTTTTAGAACATCAGAATGTATTTATTTTGCTTCCTTTCAATAAATATCTAAAATTTTTAAATCTTTTATTTTCGATTTGCTCGTGTGCTCCTCACGTAAAGCTAACACGCTCTCGTAATGGGGCGCCTCACAGTTTTAAAACGTTGGTCTAACAGAAAATTGCAATCAATAGCCGAATTAATTGCTTAACCCTTGTGTCTTTTCTAACCTCCGTAGGAAGACCATCTATGACTATTAAGTGCATTAAATTACAGATAATCGTAGTAATATTTCGCATTTTTACCCTTAAAAAGGTCTATTACAGAAAAAGTTTTGTTATCAGTAATACTTGAATCTTAAAGCCGCATTGTAATGTAATTGTAAATAATCTGAATTTTAAGCTTATGTGAGTTCTTATGTTACTTATTTGCCTGTTCTTTGACCACCACGTACAATAACTAAATCACATTATAAAAGTTGTATTATATCTACACTAGAATAAATGGGATTGGAATATAAATAAATATCATATATCTGTGTAATTTTGTACAGCGTGAAAAAAAACATCATTTATTGCATACTTAACATATAAAACTTTGTACAGTGTTTATTCTTTGAACGAAAAATGTCCTTATAGACAGCCTAGCAAAATTATGACAAGTATTAGTTGCTAAATTTAAAAAAAAAAAAAGTTTTGGATTTAAGGTGAGAGATTCTTCTTTAAGAGCCTGAAAATAAATTAGTAGATTCAATTTAAAGTAGTCTTACGATTTAAATACTAGACTAGGACAAATTTTACGAATGGTATTTGAAGCGAACTCACTATTTCACTATTTAATCGTTAACCTTCTGATTAAAAAGTCGACCCTGAAAATACTTAAACAAAAATCATCTTAGAGAAAATATCATTGGCAAATGCTGATATAAAGAAGAGATATTTAACAACAACATTAAGATGTATTAATGAGTAATCTTTAAAACAAAAACAATTTACAATATAATTAAGCCCATCAAATCAGTTCAACATTCCTATAATTTAGCTTCAAAGTTCATGACAAAGCAACATTATATAACAACAATAATCTTCTCCGAAACGTGGTTCAAATAAATGAAACGCCGTGGCACAAGAGTTTATGGATCTCTAGAGACAAACTTGGTTTTGGAATTTGTCCAAAATGTTTGCTTCTGGGTGATATTTATTCTCTTCTGTAATGTCAAGTGCAAAGTTTCGAAGAGTGGAAAGGAAGCCTCAACAAAATCAGCAATAGATGTTTTGAGAGGAAAGATAAATGAAGTATTGAAATGACATTTATACCTAGTGATTTTGAAATTTGACAATAGAATAAATGTTTTCATCCATTCATCTTCTTGTCAATTGATAGGCAGTTTGTGAATTTCAGAGAGAGATTAGCTGTTTTTTTTTATCAATAATGAAGGCAACGTTGTAGCAACAGTGAATAATAAAAAAAATTAGTTTTTAAGTAGTTTTATGAATACTTATGAATATTTTCTGTACATGGCCTTTTGGATATTTTCTAAGCTTAAATTCGAGGAATTTCAGTATGAATAATACTGACATAATTTCTTTGTGTTGCGGTTGATTTTTTTGTGTGTGCTTTAACTACACTTTTTTTTTAAATTTGTTTCCTGTATTTTTCTCGATTTGAAATTAAAAAAAATCCACGAATATTGTAAAGATATTTCAAACCATTTTTTTAAATGTATCGTTAAATGTTTTAAACACATAAATAATAATAGAGAAACTATTTGAAACCAAATGAATAAAAGATATATAAGATGAAGGGTACATATTTGATTTGCTTGGTAAATTTGCTTCTTAGTAGTGCTACTTTGCATAAGCTGTTTCATATGTATATATATATATATATATATATATATATATAGATAGATAAATTTTTATCTTATAAATTTATAATTTTGTTTGAAAACATTGGGATTTTATTATTTTTTATATTTACTATTGATATTTTGAAATGGAATTTGGTATTCTAGGATTCATATAATTTTAGTTTTTTGCTTAATTGTGGAATTGTGATTGATTTTTATATATGTAAATATATGTATATATTTATATGCAAACTGCTTTTATTAAGTGAATAAAGCTGATGTGGAATTCATACTTTGACAGTATTTTTATGTTTATTTTAATTCATAACAAACCACATTTAATTTCATTTTTAGATATATGTTGCTTGTATTATTCCCCATAACGGTATTTAGGTATGATATATTATAATTTTGTCACTCATTTTAAATTACAAAATTAACAATTCTTGTAATTTATTTTGCTCTAAAAAGATTTTTCTCTGTATAAAGTTAAGATTAAGGGAACGTTCATGTTTCGCTGTAAGTATAATCTTATTATATTTCGTTTAATTTTCAATGTACTTTATCAATACTGTTTTGAAGGTTAAAATGCTGTAGAATGATTTTTATGCAGTTGTAAGTCCTGTTGCCATTTTTTTCTGATTTATTACGTTGCCTTGCCCCGATTAAATATCCAGATTGAATTCTTTTTAACTTGTGTAGAATTACCAAAAGTAGCTATATTAACATGCTCTTGATTTATAACTTTTATTAAGACGAAAGGATTATTTTAAAAAAAAAAAAAATATATTAGATGCAGATTTATTTTATGCTTTTTTGCCACCGCTGAATAATTTATATGTTTTTGTTTTCCTTTTGATTTTATAATTTTTTTTGTTGTTTTTCGTTTATTTTTATCCCCTTTTTTGAGGGATGGTTAATTATTAAGAACCTAGCTTTGGTAGGAGGATCTTCAACAAGCAGGCAAATCTGGTAGAATAATCTTAAGGATCTTCCCATGTAGCCAAGACGTAAAGCTGTTGCTAAGTTTTGTCTGATCACTTGACACGACAGTCTCCTGAAACATCTACATAGAATTCATGTGCAGACCACTTTCTTCACTCTCTGCGATTTTCAGGATTACATGGATGGTGCCCACATTCACCGCTGCCACAAGGGCTTTGACCTTTATTGGAAAGCTAGGAACTTATTGGGTTCATAGATTTTTCTCACCATTTTTATTTTATTTTTTTCCTTACTTTGTTTATTTTGTCTGTTTTTGTTCCTACCTCTTTGTGGTGTAGTGTTCTTCTATAACCCTGACCACTGGAAATAAAAAAATACAGATTTCTTTGTTCATATTTATGTGAAATATGTTCATTATGAATGATCTAAAGGTATAACAAAGTATAATGTAAATTATACTTTTCCTGGTTTTGTTTCATTCATGCATTAAAAAAAACATTTTCTTTTTTTTTTCTTATAAAAACATAGAAAAAGAAGAAAAGAAATCATTTTGAAATGCTTTAACATTTTCTTGATGAATGAATAATTTTTCTTCAGAAAATTTTGAACTGGAATAGAAATAAGGATAGAAAGCAATTATTTTAATAGAGAAATAATTTTCTTTTCACGTTCAAAATCTTCAGAAAACATTCCCATTGCACCAAATACTTCTTTTATTTCTATAAAAAACATAAATAGCTCTAAATGAAACAAATTTTTACCGAAACATTTTTAAAATAACCATAGAAAGTCTTTTTCGCTCAATTGGAACAGAAGGGAAAAACGAAATTTGTCAAATAAATAAATAAGAAACAATTTTGGTGGAAGAGATGAAAACATTATTTGAGACTGTTGCTAGCTAAAAACCAAGACACAGGAAAAATTAACTAAAGAATATTTGAACGTTTAAAGAAAAGACGAAGAGACAATATCAAGTATGACACATTTTTAAAATTTCTTCTGCTTACTAGAAAACATTTCAAGAATTGAATTACCACGTTGTTTGGTAAAGGAATTATATATATTGACTCGTTGTTGAAATTTCCCATGAGGTTTTTTAAAAAATAGTGATAAATATTTTTTTAATGTCATGAAGTTAAAACTGATGGAAAGAAAACAGAGGTATGTTAAATATGTATTTGCTTCAATAATGTATTTGTTAATTACATGTACTTTGTATGTTCAAAGTATATTGATTTTCAAATATTTAATGGCCCTTTCAATATTTGAGCCCTCTCTGCATTTTGCAGAAATATTCTATATTCTACCACACCAGTCTGAATACATTTTTATATAATGTTACTTATACTACTAATTAACTTTTATGTATTATAATTACTATTTTTTTTTTAAACGTGGTTGGCTGGGTGGCGTAATTTGCTTGTCGTTGGCCTTGTACGCCTAAGTTGCGGGTTCGATCCCTGCCCAAGTCGGTGGATTTTCATGACGCAAAAAATCGTCAGCGTCCATGTCATATGATTATGCGGCATGTTAAAGATCCCTAGAGTGTGTTTGGCCTAGGTGCTCTCGAAAAAGTAAAATTCCTGGGGCCATTTCGCATCACCTCCCTCAGATGGGGGTAGGGAGTCAAAATTATTTGCGGTGTTAGGTAATGAACTATGGTACCACACTAAAAAACAGATGCCAGCTCGAGGTTAATGGCCAGGTATGGCTCTTTATAAAGTACCTGAGCAACATTAAAGTAATAACTTTTATCATTATAATATTTACTACGCTTTCAATTTTAAGATTTGTTCATAGAAGCATTATAACAAAAATTAGAGTATACAGTAGAACGTCGTTTATCCGAATCAATTGGAACTGGACAACATTCGGATACGCGATTGCTCGAATTACCGAAAACCGAATGCGATACATGCAGTATATTAAACCGGATACTATACGAATATTGAAAATCATCACATGCGGGAGACGTGCTTTCAGAAAAAGCAAAATACGTGCAAAATGTCGCAATATTACCTTTAGTGTGGAAAATAATAACTTATTTTTCACTGTACGTTGTACACCTTCGTTTTTTCGCGGCAAGGTCTCTGATTCTCTTAAGCTGCAGCAGTTGAGTAGGACAGCACTCTGTTGTCATACTACTTCATAGCTGTCTCTAACGCAGTAAATGTGTTAGCATTTCATGAACCTTTGCTACTTTCGTTGTTGTTGTTCTCATCTTCATCCATTTCATCGTCGACAGGGTCGGATTCTTCTTGCATTGAAGTCACAATCTCCTCATCATTTAGCATTTGAAATCCACAGTCGTCTGCATCTCTCCATTCAGGTTTCTCCCTGACCTTGGATTTTCCGGTCACTTTTGGCCTCACGTGAAACAACTGTTGAGCATTGCACTGTTCGAAAACGTCTTCATTTACAGTACATGTAGTTGACAAAAAAAAAACTGGTCCGGATATTTTTCACTCCGGATAATAAACGTTCGGAAAAACGACGTTCTATTGCATGTGAATATGTTAATCTTACCATTTTACTGTAAGAAAAAAAAAGGTCATGTTTTCAATATAATACTGTACCGTATCCACTGAGGTTTGAAACTGAAAACTTTAGTTCTATTATCTATAACCTAAGAATCATGCATTCTTCTTCTTCAAAAGGCCTCCCGAAAATATCTCGAAACTGCTTTCCTTCCATTCAAGCTTTCTACGGGGACACATAAACTATTCGAAACGAGACATTTTTTTATGGAGATCACTTTCAAACATCATCAAAATAATATTTTTTTTTCTCAGTGGGTAAAGTAGAGAATTCAAACTGTCCAAAAAAGGAGAGTTTTTTTCCCTACTTTTGTTTGACGAGATAAACACTATTCTCACAACAACTGAAAGTGAAAAGCAAAAAAGTAGTTCAAGATTTTTTTCAAAAAATTCAATTTGAGCATTTCGATAGGCACTTAAGATGTCAGGTAAGATAGTAACTATTCGTATTTCTTACAGGCTTGACATCAGTCAAATAATTTAGCTCAGTCGAAGTTTATTAAAAAACATCAATCTCTAAATATCAAAAATATTTGTATTTCTTTTTGTTGACTGTTGGGACTAATGATACAAGTTTAAATCAGTTTGTACAAAATTTTCTCTCTGCTGAAATAATTTGATATACAAAAGTTAAATTGTAAAGTAGCTGGATAAAATTAGTGTAACTCTTCATACATCAAATTAAATATATAGGTTTTGTTGATTAAGTCATTATGTAACTCTTTATTTCTCTTTTTAATTAACTTCTAAAAATAGTAATTTATTGCAATTTATTAAAGCTACCTTGATTATAATTACCTATAAAATCAATCATTTAAGTGTACGTTGAAATATTACATAATGATTATTTATCAATGTCCGCAAATGAAATATTGAGTCGAAATTTAAGTCTACCTTAAAAATGAAAAACAGAATTCGAATGAAAATTAATTAAAATAGTGGTAACCATTTCCGTAGGGAAAAACATAAATATTGCAATTTTTCAGGAAATATACTCAAGGAAACAAACGGTGTCAAATTTCTTTAATTTACCTTATTCAAAAAACTTGATAAATGTAAATATAATTTTTTTTTAAAAAAATGTACCCAGTGTAGTCTTGAAGAAATTGCAATATTTCAAACTCCCAATTATGAGATCAAATTCAGAAAAATACTCATTATATGTTTAGTTGTTACAAAAAACACACAGGTTTATTTGTGAAAACATTTAGTAAGTTGTATTTTTAGTACAATCCACCACTCAAAGGCATTTAATTAATATATACTTTTGTTTGTAAAAAGAAATGAAACCCCATGAAGGAGTCATCAGAATTAAATGAAATGTAATACAAAAATGACTTGTTGTGGTACAAATAAATCAATATATTTCCAAAGCAAAAAAAAAACTGTATTAAATGTTCGAAATTAGTATCTGGTGTAGCCGCAAAGCGCTGCTATACGAAGTGGCAAGGAATCAAATAGATGTTGAATATCTGCTTATGAAAAGAATTCCATATTAATTATATATGCCTACAAAGCTTGTCTGTTGAAACTGTAGGATCACGAGTGAGACGCCGATCAACCAAATTCCACTCATTTTCAATAGGCAACATACCCGGCGTATAATCTGAACAAGGAAGAAGTTACATGTGTTGGGCTGATAAGAAGTCTCGAACATTTCTTGCAACATATAAACGTGCATTATCCTGTTGAAAAATAGCTCTAGGGATGTCTTGAAGGAAGGGAGTGATTTCAGGCTCTAGCACTTCACGGACTTACCTGTTGTGAATCAGATTACCCTCAATTCTTAACTGCTGAGATCACTCATGATACAAAATCACACTCCTTGCCATAAATCCGGATGTTCGGACACTGTGCTGTTCAGTGGCGCACACCAGGGGGGGTCCTGGGGGGCCGGGCCCCCCCCCCCCCAAGCCCCTGGATTTTTTTTCCGATTGGTTATAATTCTAAGAATATAATACGTAAATTTTAATTAAATATTTGTTATTAATGTTTAATTTTATTAATTAATGCTAATTATTTATTCAATAATTAGTTTTTTACTATGTTTTATTCCTGAAAATCGACAAAATCAAAAATAGCATGATACAAGAATGGTG